>VWYP01031338.1:236441-265745 GCA_013400435.1 Pycnonotus jocosus
CAGCCCCGAGCCAGCCCAGCCCCGCTCCGGAGCACCGCCCCGCCCGGCGCATGCGGTTCCCGTAACCCTTCGGCCGCCGGGGCCTGGCTCTGCCGCGCAGCCGGGCTCGGTGCCGGGGTGTGATCGATGGCCGCCGTGCCCCGCTGTGATCGGTGGCCGCCCGCCCGCAGCCGGCTCCCCTCCACCCGCCTCTGCCCCCGGATCGCGTTTGTCACGGCTTTTGGACGTTCCGCACAGAATCGTACAATGTTAAGGGGTTGAAATGGATATTTGACGTTCATCTAGGCCCAGCCCCTCTGCCACGGGGCGGGACACCTCCCGCTAGACCACATTGCTCCAGGCTCTGTGCGGTGTGGCTTTGAACACTGCCAGGGGTGGGGCATCGAAAGCATATCTGGACAACCTGTTCCAGTGTCTCGCCACCCTCACAGAAAAAATATTCTTCCTAATGTCTGACCTAAATTTCCTCTCTTCCAATTTACGCCCACTACTCCCTGTCCTATCACTGCAGTTCCTGATGAAGAGTCCCTCTCTGGCTTCCATGTAGGCCTCCTCCAGATACTGGAAGGCTGCTATGGCATCTCCACAGAAGCTTTTCTTCTCCAGACTGAACAGCCCCAATGCTCTCAGCCTGTCTTCACAGAGCAGGTGCTCCAGTCCTCTGATCAATTTTGTGGCCTCATCTGGACTTTCTCTAACAGTTCTATGGCCTGAAGTTGTGGGCACCAGAACTGTACCCAGTTCCAGCAACTGTACTGTATATTCCAGCACTGTGTGCTGTATCCAGCAACTGAGCCCCAGCATGCTCTGTCAGACATGGGCAGTGGGAAGGGTCAGTTCATAACTGATAGCTTTTATGCCTTCCCTCAGTTCACACCTCCCACTTTCTCACAAAACCAGCTTCCTATAGATACAGTGTTGTTCAGACACCTGAGATGCACGCTGACATGTCCTTACCGCTATCGCTAGTGTTTCCACTTGTTCATCCACATCCTGGGCCCAGAGCAGAGGAAGGCTGGCTTTCCAGAACATTGAAGAAGTGAGGCACCAAAATGAAATGCTTCAATATTAGACCTGTTTGCCCTGAGACTCTGCCCGTGCCTGCAGAGCCAGACACTGCTTATCAGCAACAAAGCTGGGAGGAGCAAGTTACGGCTTTGCCAAACTGCTTTTCTAAGAATTGCCTGATTGCTGTCCCTTGGCCAAGTAAGGAATGACACGTCCAGAACGTCATGCTCCAGGAGTTCCCAGAAGGACAACCCTGTGTGCAGCAGTAGCCATTATGCACAAACCACTTCCTATCCTATGCTCACTTTGCCTCATGGCAGCCCCTGAAGAAAAAGAGAACATACTTTTCTGAGAAAATGTAACACACAGGCTAGCAAAAGCACTTCATTACGGACTCCCTCTTCCCTTTGGCAAGCTCCTCTGTCGTTAAGCTGTTCCTTCCATGGGTGAGTGACTGCCTTTTATTTCATTAACTGACCTTGCCTGCTGACTGGTGGAAAAGAAGATCAGCTTGTCCCCTTCCCTCCTGGTGCTTCTTTCCCTACCTCACATCTTGCTCCACTGTGCACCAATGCAGGGACAATATGCATCGTCAGAGCCTGTGTGGGAATCTCTGGTCCACTGCCTGGAGATCCTCCTTCCCCTCCATCTTCACTGGCTGTGGACTCTGCAGGGCATTTCTCTCATATTCTCACTCTCTCACAGCTGCTGTTGCACAGTGTTTCTGAATCACAGAGGCACTACCAATATTACCAGTGGGCTCAGCTTTGGCCAGTGGCAGGGCCATGTTGGAGTTGGCTGCAACTGGCTACTGCCACCACAGGGGCAGATTCTGGCATCTTCTCACATAAGGCAGCCCTGCAGCCCCCCTGCTACCTAAACCTTTCCATGTAAACCCAATGCATCATCATCTGTTATCCAATTGATTATATAAGGAAGCTGTCTGGGATATACGTGTCATTTTGAAAAAGCCCCTTTGGCTATTTCTTCTGCCATGTTTCTGGCTGTTCTTATGGGACTGGGTAAGGAGTCCCATTATGGGACTGGTAGAGGAGTAAGCATAACTCTAGTAAGGATGACAAACTCAAATGATGCATTTGAAATGTTTCTATATGGAGCTGTGGATGGTGTGGCTAGATCCTCTCCCTGCATATCTTTGGGTGGAGCAACAATTGACATTTTTGTAGTTTTCCGAAGCAAAATGGGCTGCAACAGTACTGGCAAAATGGCATGCGTCCCAAGAAAGAGCTCATCCAGCATGAAATCCTGGCAGCAATAGCAGTTTCCAGGTTCTTATCTTGCTGCGGAAGCATTTTCTTCCTTAACATAAGCGGCATGATGAATGAGGAGGTGAAATAGCACCGCTGATCACACACATCTCTGCAGGGATGTGCCTCAATGCTGCAGGAATGCCCAGCAGAGGGAGCCGCATCCCTTCATGTCGCTGTCCTTGTGCTCTGGATAGCCTGTCATCTCTATTTAGAAGATTAAAGATGAGAGGCACGGAACTGCCAAATTCCCATTTGGTGGACACATCTTCTTCCACACTGAATAATTCCTGGTTGTATTCTTTGCCACTTTAGAATCAACAGAGTTATGAGTGCCATTTCAAACCTACGTAAGGGCAGTGGAGATCAAGCTTCAACTGCCAGCAACTGCCAGTAACACTGCCTGTAACAGAAGAGTTTGTTCCTGGTTTTAATTCCCAGTTTCAGGTATTTTAAGAATTAATACCCAGCAGAGCTTGTCTATCATGGCTTGACGCACACGTAAAACTTCGCTCTGATGTCACACTGCCCACCACAGCCAAGGAAAGCCATCCACTGCCACACATGCTATAGCTGCAGATTTTCTTGGTTCCCAGAAATTTATCCCTCTGCCTTTGGAGTGATGGTGGGTGAAGGCGAACATCCAAAGGGTTTGAGAAAGACAACAGACCATTCCACATGGAGATCTCTAGCAGCACCTCTATGGACTGATGCCCAGTGAGGCGCTGTTTGTTCAAAAACAAACAAAAAGGTGATGTGACTTGCGTGAGTTTCAGTAATGGCACCAAGCTCTAGTGAGGAGCAGCAGTATTTAAGGAGATAACACACACTTCAAATGTTGCCTGTTGCTCACTAGTGCTGCTCTTTCTCATGTATCTTGTGTTGTAGGGAGGATCGGAGATGGCTGTGGGGTTGAAGCTGTGTTGGGTCTGGATGAGGTCACAGTAGGTATGTGGTAGAGTTGGTGGGAATTCAGTGAGTCTGTGAGAGCATCCTGCGGTGTGCGTGTTCTGGGGAAAAAAGTTTAAATGTACTTGGCAGTGTTAGGATTACAGTTGGACTCAATGACCTTAAATGCCTTTTCCAACCTAAATGGCTATGATTCTATGATCACTTCCCTTAGGTATTCCTGTCTATGTTTGGGTGGATACGAGGGGAAGGTGCCTTCCAAGGAAAAATGAAATGTTAAAGCAAACATCGGGCCCTTTGCCATCACTGGCTATTGGCAGCATTGGACCATCACCCTCAGCCATCTTCACCACAAGTCCTTGGAGCAGAGGAGAAACACCACTACTTTCTCTCTCCTAGACACCAGAACTGCAGAGCAGGGGCAGCAGGTGGCACAGGGCATACAGGTGGGAGAGGTGGGAGACAGGAACACTTCAAAGAAGTGGAGGAAATTGCAGATCTCTTTCACTGAAGAGTATAAGTGCTCAAAATGAAAACTGTGATCACCCAGAAGATAAAGCTGACATTTCCGTTCTGTAGGTGTTAAGTACAGAGGCTGAATTCACTGGCTTGGGGTTTCCTACATCTTTAACATAGGTCACACAGAGGAAAAGATATTTTAGGACAGCGCCCTGCTACAGTAAGGACCTTTCCTGCGACTGAGGTAAATATTGCCAGCCTATATATGCAAAGGTATATATAAGGCCTGCTTCTCAAAAATAGGTGATATAAAGACAGATTTTACACTCTTTCAGACGCAGTGTTGGATTATGGAGGAGAATTTCACATACCTGCTGGGCAGCGGTGGCTTTGAGGACATATTGGTGAGTCACTCCCTGCCGGGCTGCTCTCCTGCAAGCTGGGACCAGTAGCATGTGTTAGAAGTCCAGTTTTTCCTATGGGGACACAGTACTGGTGGAGATGATTGGCATTTAGGATAAATCAGTGTGATTGTTGTTCTCTGGAAAAAAAACCAAAACACAGAGTGAAAATATCTTTAGCTGATGATACTGTGCTTGTGGAAGAAGACTGTCCTTGAAGGCAGAGGAGTGTCCTATGGAGGACATCCTGACAGGGATGCTGCTATCCATCTTCTTTAATTACTGGCTGTCACAGGTACTGCCCAGGGATGTGGTGACTTCTGCTGGGGGATGGGCAAGCTGCAAGGGGCTGGTGAGCAGGAAGGGGGCATGTCACTGCTGATGGTGCAGCCCATTTCTGGCACTCAGCTAACTGGAAACAAGGCTTTTAGGAGATGAGTGTTAATATGTCAGTTTCTCCCTGGGGCCTGCTCCCTTTTTCCTTTCAGAAAGAAACATAAAATAGGACCCCAAAACCCATATCAGGGGCTCTCAGCCTCCTGGCCATGCCCATCGTTGCTGGTTTGAGGATGCTCCCTGTCTCTGGCCTCAGTACCCCACCTGGACATGGGCATGGGCCCTGGCCCCACATGGAGCCAGCGGGAGGATTCTGGTAACCTCTACCAGCACAGCTGCATTTCCCTTGATCTCCTCTGCCCCTGTGATGCAAGGATCTCATCCTGGGTCTTGCAGGGGATGACCAGCCACTTGTGTTCATTTCTCATGGATGTGGCACATCCATTTTGTCCTCATGCAGCTTGGTGTGAGCTGACTCTTGCCTGGTATATCTACTAATGTGAGATTTGGCTCATGTGAATTTCATTATCCTTGAACAGGTGAGTTACACATCACCAACACCTAACTCCTCTGCAGCCTATGAATATGCCTTCGACTACTCAGAACTGCACATCATCTGTCATCCTGAAAGTACTCCAGCATTTGCATCTACCTTATTTCCAGTGCTGTACTCCCTACTGTTTGTGACTGGCCTCATGGGAAATGCTTTGGTTCTTTGGATTCTGACAGTCTTCGTGAAGATCAAGACCATGACTGATGTGTATCTGCTGAATCTGACTGTCTCTGACCTCCTCTTGGTATTCTCCTTGCCCTTCTTAATTCAGTACTCCATTGTGAGCCAGTGGACTTTTGGAAATGCACTGTGTAAAATCATCAGCTCAGTTTACTTCATTGGTTTCTACAGCAATGTCTTCTTCATAACCATCATGAGCATCGACAGGTACTTGGCCATAGTCCACTCCCTCCGTGTTCGAGGGATTCGGACAACTGCCATTGGGTTTATCACCAGTCTGGTTGTTTGGGCAGTTGCCATTTTAGCATCAATGCCAGACTTAGTTTTTTTCCAGGAAGTGAATGACAATAACCAGATTAAGTGCCTCACTCACTATCCTGATGGAAACAATGGCTGGAAGACTTTCAGTAATTTTGAAGTCAACATCCTGGGGTGGCTAATCCCTGTTGTTATCCTCATTTTCTGCTATCACAGCATCTTGAAAAACCTGCAGAAGTGCCATACCAAGAACAAGTACAAAGCAATAAAACTGGTTTTTATTGTTGTCATTGTCTTCTTTCTCTCCTGGACCCCCGTCAACATTGTGCTGTTTTTGGACTCTCTGAGGAACATGTCCATCATCAATGACTGCCAGATAAGCCAAAGGCTAGACCTAGCCAGGGAACTGACTGAGGCACTCTCCTTTGTCCACTGCTGCCTCAACCCAGTCATCTATGCTTTTGTGGGTGAGAAGTTCAAGAAGCATCTCCTTGACGCTTTCAAAAAATCTGCATGTTTTCTGTCAAACTGCAAAGGCTACGGGGCTTTCAGTGGGCGCAGCCTGGACAAGCACTCCTCTCTGCACACAAAGTCCTCACAGTTGTCTTCTGTTGGCACTGTCTTTTAGAACCACAAGTCCAAAACGATCATCCTGGACAGGTGACCTAAAATGGAGAAATCCTTAACTGGGCATCCAAAGCCATGGACTGTTTGAGCAACCTCTTAGGACATGAAAAGTGGAAGCAGCTGCTTGATTTTGCTGTTATTGTGGTTGCTTTTGGTGTTCTCACTCTTTAGAGGTTTTTTTGGGGGGTTTGGGTTGGTTTTTTGTTGTTGTTGTTGTTTGTGGGTTTTTGTTGTTGTTGTTGTTGGGGTTTTTTGGGGGTGTTTGTTTTTTTGGTTTTTTGTTTGTTTGGTTTTTTTTTTATCATCATCCTCCCTTTCCCTCAGCTGTTTTTTCCTTGCTTGCTTTGTGAAATTACCAGCAGACTCCCACACTGCCAGACCAGCATGGAGAGGTGCCTTAGAAACATACCCTCCCCACTTCAGACTCAGTACTGAAAAGAACTGTTTGTGTTTCCAAACCCTGGACACTTGGCCACTCCTTCCCTTGTCTCAGCAGAGTGTGTTGGCATTGTGAGCAGGGGTGGGACTTGCTGCAGTGTGGGAACCTGCTCTTTGGAGGGCAAATGGTGCCCAAGTTTAAGATGTCATGCCAGGGCCTGGCTCTCAGTTGACAGATCTGAACAATGCTTCCAGCCCCAGAAGAGCTTAGTGAGTAAGCTCTTGGATAAATTGGATAAGCAACCAAGAAATAAATGCTGTTCATGTGTTTTGGTAAAATCATTGTGAATTATTATCTAGGTATGATCCTGACTCCCCATCTTCTACCAGGGCCAGCAGCTTCTTGGCAGGAAGGGTTTGAAGCTGTAGCTTAGAAATGATGCTGTGGATGTCAAGGAAAAACCCCTATGAGAAGGAACGAGTGCTGTAGGAGATGGAGAAATTGTTACCAGGAAAAAGGCTGAAGAGTGGAAAAAAATAGTGTGTGTGAGCTGTCACACATCCCCATCAGGGTAATTCTGAACATTTTTTAACTTTTTGAACTGACAACTGGTGGGCCAGTGTGGTCACTGCTCTTGAGCAGGTAGCTGGGGTTGACACTCCAGTTACTGTATCAACTTGGAATGACTGATTTTATATATGTGAATGGCTACCCATTCATATAGACATATCTATATGTATCTATACTATATAGAGGTATGTACATATACATGGATATCTGTACTTGCCCATGTGTGTATATATACACAAATATACACACATATACCCATATATACACACATATATATGTTTTTTTATGTACAAATAGTGTTAGATAAATGCAATGGTTCTCTGAAGCTTTTTTGTTCTCTTCTATTTGTCTCTACAAGATACCACCATATTTTAAGTTTTATAATAAAGATACTGATGCAGTGTAATTGCACAATCTTTACACCTGAGGAACCTGTTTCATCATTATTTGTGTCAGCATTTGCATTTTATTCTGTCCTGGACAGATCTACACAACTGATAATCCCTCCAGCTGCCTCTTCTCTGCCTTCTCTTGAGTTCAGCTGCTGCCTGGGTCACAGCAGTGCAGTCTCTACCTTTCAGGTGCCTTATTGCCAGCCAGGCTTCTTTTGGATGTGCAAACCCTCAGGTTCTCTTGAAGGGGTTTCACAAAAATTCAGGGCAAAGCCAAAGGGTGGTGGTGGGCAAGAGGACAGCAGCAACTCTCTCTCCTGCAGATTCACAGCATGAGCCCTCTAGAGCCCAATTCACTGAGCTGAAGCACAAGATATGGGAATGATTTCTGCAGCCTCAACAGCCTCACCCTGCACCCCTTGTGTGAGTGCTTTGGGACAAGTGCTGGAGCCCATTTGCCCAAGCTGGCAAGATGATGATGGCCTTTCTCTGGTTGCTGAGCATGTCTGCTAGGGGCCATCTCCCTCTGCTCAGAGGTTTCATTGATTGCTGTTGTGTAGCTGTTGAAGTGAGGCTTCCCCACTAGGTCTATAACCCAGTGGCGTGAGGGTAACTTAAACATGCAGAGCCTTCTTTGCAAAGTCTCACTTTTTGAGCTCTCACTGGAGGACATCCTGCCCTGCTGTTGCCTCAACACCATTCACAAGCCTTCTAGCAAGGAGGCAGGAGATGCTTTCTGCATCTTAAAGGGGTTTTCTGCCAGAGGCTGCTGGCTTCTGTTTTATCAGCAACACCAGGAGCTGAGTTGGACCTGACCTCAACTTCTCCTCACTACCCAACTGCTTTAGGCTGGTGTTGCTGCTTTCTTGTGCAAAGGGAGAGGGTGAGACTCACATCCGGAGAGTGCTTGGCTGCTAAGAGCTGCCCTGTGTTGCTCTGGGTGGCCAGGAGCATCTCTGTATGTCACAGAGCTCCTCTGCTTTCTGAAGGGATGAGCCTGGAGCAGTCTGCTGTCCTTCCAGTGCCTGTGAGGACACTGAAAGCAGAAGACATCTTCCTGTATCTGTGCAAGCTGACAGCTTGAGGAAAATGTCAAATTTTAGGATTATCCCAAGAGCAAGGAGCACAAGAAGCTGAGGCTAAAACATCCTGCACAGCCCCAATGCCTGTTCACCTACTTGCATAAAAGGTATCCACCACAGGTGTTCCACCACAGGTGTTGTATTGTTCCTGCTCATATCTACTGCTTACCTTCATATTCTGATCTTGCTTTTCCTTTTTGCTGAGTTGATGCAGGTTAAAGAGGATTTAGGATGATGTTAACACATGAAACAGACATATATATTCTTGTTCTGGCTTCAGCACATCATCTTAAAACAGAGACCAGAGTAACTGTTACCCACCTTCATGCTTAAATATAAAATACATAGTTGTTTTCTTTTGACCTACTGGTGTTACTTGCACCAGAGGGTCCCTTCTACAGAGAGCCTTTTAGAAAGATGGAGACTTTGTCTGATGCCACTCATGATGCTCTCTGAATGTCTGGATGGAAAGGCCTTCACAGGCTGGAGCATTGAGTGGCATCAGGGGTGCTCATCACTTGCCACATTGTGCAAACGTGCAGCAGTTGTATGGGCATGGTTAAGGACCATGCTGTTGAACTACAGCAGCAGAAAATGGGATGTATGAGGACATGCCAGCTTATGATGTTGCCAGATCCCTCAGAAAATAGCATGAAGTGGGACCTAGCAGATTGCTCCTCATCTCAGCTCTGAGCTGCAGGACTGCCACTTTCATACAGGTAATCATAGTCTCTTATCCCAAATCAGTATCCTGAAGTAAGAAACTAGTCCATATCTGACTTTTTCTGGCATTATGCTGAAGCCTTCTTCCCATGGCAACATGAAGACAAGCTTACTAAATCCCTGGCAGAATCTCTGGCCTTCAGATCACTTGTTCAGGCCAGTGAATGCAGTCTGGGATGAGGATGGGACTGACTCCGAGCCTTCTGGAGGAGCCCTGCCAGCCAGCAGCACAACTCTGCCTCTTTCTGCTGTAGTAACATCCAGCTACACCTTCTGGAGGTCAGAACCAGGCAAAACTTTAAGGAGGGGAAAAAGAAAAGTTAATGAAGGGTATTTGTGTCTCTCTCTTCTCTTAGCTGAAGGATGCTCCTGCACAGGAATGGGCCTACATTAGCCTACATGAAACTCCCCAAGCCAAACTCCCCAACTTGATTGTATCATGTCCAGGATAATCCAGTTTTATTTTCAGCCTCTTGAAAACACTTACTATAGATACATACGTATCTATTATACCAGTTAAGCAGCATGGAAATTACTAACTGTGCCAGAAGAGGAACCAGAAAGGATCATGACAGAAAAAAACACCCTTGACTTTGGGTATTCTGTCCAGATGTAAAAATAGTTTGGGAAATTGAAAGATAATTATAACCTTAGTCTGAATATGTCAAGTTTAACTGTAATGTGTGGGCTGATACTCTTATTTGGTTAAAACACCTTAAATGTTAATGACGCTTGAAGGCAGCAAGTAATACTGGGCAAAGCAAAGCTGCTGCTGTAGTGCGTCAGTTTTGCCGCACGACTTCTGAGCAGTGTGCTTCTGCTCTAGGTAAATCTGTGTTTCTGCTGACTGGGCTGAAATGCCAAAATGTAAGAAGACAGCTCAGAGAAATCCCCACCTCAGAATAGCACTGATTTGGGTTCCTACAGCCTCTGCTGACGCATGTGGCTGCTGGGGCCTCTTTCTGACCCCGCACTGCTCTTGTCCAGCGGTCACCGGCTGTCCCTGTGGGTCTGCTGTGCTTGCCAGCAGCCTGTGTGATGCTGGTGTCAGCAGCCAGGTCACACTGACCCCGTTGGATGAGCTCTATGCAAGAGAAAAGTACCACCAAGCAAACAGCAGTGTCTGCTGTGTCACCCCAGCAAACGGGTTTTCCTCATTATACTCCATTATCCAGGCAGACTTCCCACTAACATTCATGAATGTGCAACACGTGCATGCAGGTCTGCATTGCCAAGACATTCATTCCTTTCTTCACCTGGCACCCTTGGAGGATGTGCAGTCTCTGTGACCGTCCACATGCCTGAGTTCAAAGAAGGTGTGAATATGTGTGCAGAATGTCAGGATGGACAGAAGAAAGGAAAGACACAGCCCTGGCCTAACACAGGCTGGCAGGACATTGCATAAGTATTGACTGCCGTTGGTGTTTGAGTCAGCACCAGCCTTGACTGCAGCACTCAGCAAGGTAAAGAGATCTGTGTAGCAAGAGATGTTTGCAAACCAGCTGCCAAAAGGCAGTGCCTTTTCTATCAGCAAGGAGTAGAGGAAATGAGTCTTGTTCCCTAATGGTCAGGTATCCAACTGGGCTGAGAGCAAAGAGCAATGTTGGGTGGTTTCCTTAGGTCTTTTGTCCATGCTCACTGCAAGGCAGGCAGCATTTCCACTCTCCTCTCTCTGTGTCTGCACCTGTCTCTGTACCCGTGCACATCTTGCACCACCATCCCTGCACATCTTGGTGTCCTCAGCACCACACTGCCATGACATGCACTCAGCTGCAGCCCTGCAGAGAGAAGGGTGGTACTGGTGCAAGTGTACCCAACAGCTTCAGCTCTCACAAGCAGCACAAGGGAGAGCGAGGGGAGGGGGAGGAGGGAAGGAAGGGGGAAAGGCATTTCTTTATTCAGCATTTTGAACAGCAGCTTGCTTGAGTGTGGCTCCATAGCCATTCTTCCTGCCTGGATGAGCCTGGGAGGGAAGGGATGCGATTGCCCAGCCAAAGGCTTCTTCCCATCTTTCTTAGGTTTTTGCTGTTATTTTTGGAGCTGACTTCACAAGCCGGGTAGCCTTACAGTGCACTCTGAGTGATCAGTGTCACTCAGGTACGCCCTGAACAGGCGGGTCCGAGCAACTCGCAGGCACATCACCTATCCCAGGGGAGGAGGACACCTCTGCAGGAGACCTGGCTGAGCCTCTGCCACCTCTCCAGGGCAGGACAGCACCATTTCTGTGTGACAGCTGGAGCTCAGGGGTACAATGGGTCACCAAGGCATGAGCGAACCTAAGCACTAAATTGTTTCAGTGCCCTTAGCACTTATGTGACATTTCTAATGTGGGAATAAACATTTATCTTAATTTTTGATATCTGTTTGAGCCACTCTCCATCTGCTTGTAGAAACCATGCAAATCTTCAGCTTTCTGTGGCTCTTCCCTTCACCAGGCCTCAGGATGAAACATTTTCATCCCTAGATGTAACTTCTCTCTTCCTCATCCTGGGTAATTTCTGCATCCTCACCTTTTTAATGTAGAATAAATGCGTCTCCCACTGGTGGCTGGAAAGACACCAGAGCTCAGTTGTCTTCTTGCATCTCTGCAGAACAGTGACATGAAGGGATGACACTCTCTCTGCTGGATTTTCTCTCAGAAGTGAGGCACAGAAATGATTTCTGTGATTTTTGTGTGTGTCTGTGTGTGAGCAGCTGGTGCTCACGTCTGCACCAAAAGCTGCTGGGTGAGCTCTGCTGAAGGACTGCAGGGGAGGAACAGGACGCCGATGTGGCAGGGACACACCTCCAGAAGCCCCTCTGCCCAGCTGACGGGAAAGGAGTTTTGGAGAAATTAAGGGAAAAGAATGTCCAGCAGGGGTCAGTGCAGTCATGGCTATGGTGTGTGTCATGCTGCTGAGCCAGGCAAGGCAGGTCGGCATCGCAGAGCTCCTGTGGGACTCAGGGGCTCCATCCTGGGAATATGGAGCAGGTACCCCCAGGCCACTGCTGTTCCCCATTGGAGGGGACTGGAGAGGACTCCAGTGAAACTCTTGAGAACCAAGAGAGCCTCTTTTCGTAGAAAATCGCCACCATCAGGCTTTCCTCCATGGCAGCAAAAGCAGGGTGTGCTGGGGAGAACAGCATTTTGATCCTTCAGGCTAGACATTTCTTTGCCAAGTGCTTTAGTCCACAAAGCTTGAACTTGCCAACCCTGCCTCCCCGAGCTGACCTGGCAGCCTGGGCACAGAGCAGGAGATGCCAGTGCTGTTGAAGTATCTCTGGTCTCCCCAGACATTGACAGAACTGAGTTTTCAAAATTGGAAGGCCAATCAGAGGGAGATGGAATAAAAAGAACAGGGTGTTTTCCACTCTTTAACCACAGGATCCCTGCACATACATCCTTTACTCTTGATTTCTTCCTGTGAAACCATTGTGTGCCTCCTAGTTGGAAAAGCAGCACAATGTACCTAGCCCTTCCCAGGAAAAGTCTCTCTGGTTACAAGGGATGCAATGTATTTTTTGTTTTAGATTTTATGTTTTGTTTTAGAAACAAAAGATGTTTTCCTTCATCGTGCATGGGCCAGAATGAAAGTCTTTTCAGCAGCTTCCTCAATTTTTTTTATTCATGAGCTGTCCTCAATACCAGAGGCTGAAGAGGGAGAGCAGAGGTATGGTTGATGTGGCAGGCGTCTTTCAGGTGGTATTGGTTTCACACCTATGCTGCACTAAAAGTGCATGCCATGATAATGAGTAGCACTCTTAGCTAGGTTTATCACTCACAGCAGAATACAGCAGAAAGCCTTTTCTGCCTTCCAGGGACACCTGCTGAGGATCTCTGTGAGTCAGTTGGCTTGGTTTCTCTTTAATTGAAGTCTCCAGATAAGACCTGTGTGGGTAAAATTTGGCAAACCTCATTTCTTTTTGAGGGTGAAAGCCTGCTCTGTGCTCAGTTCTAGTTAAATTCTGGGCAGCACAGGAGGAAGAGGTTGATGACCACCTTCAGGAAAACCCTGTTGCTAGGAGGTTCTTTCTACCTGGAGGTAAGCAATGCCTGGGGGGACAGCCTCTCTGCTGTTAGTTGTGGGAAGTCCTGACCCCCCTTCCCGAGGATTTTGCCTGCACAGAGCTACACCAGAGGTACTGTGCTGAGTATTGGTGACCCAGGAGCAGGTGCCCACCAGTGTGAGGGTTGCCATGTCTGTGTGGGTTCTGCCCACGTTTTACAGGTCAGCAGCAAAGCAGCTTGGCATGTGCAGGTCCCCAGTGGGGAAGCTCTTACTGGTCTATCTGTGCCTTCTTTATAAGGCTGGGGGAGGTGGGGATGGGGGGACACAGCCCTTCATCATCCCCATGAGGACATGGGAGACAGCAGCACATCTACAGACAGGGCACTGCTGCTCTGGTAGTATCAGACTATCACTGGCATTGAGGAAGCCTTCATTCAAGTTTCTGAATCTCATGGTTCTCACACAATGAGAATATTTCCTTAGTACCTTCTGCCAGAAATTACCTTTCTGCAAGTTAAAAGTTCATAATTTTGGCACTCATAGATCCTACTTTCAGGGTGTGAGGAGAAACCAGCCTTTTGATGTTGTCCTGAAAACAGTGCAGAGTGCTTTACATCTGTTTTTAAAGAACGGATAGAATGGGTCTGATGGCACTTGTCAGAAAAAGTGAGTTTTCAAAATCCACTGCTCTGGCCCTTTATAGTTCCCTACCCTTTAAACTTTATTTCCAGCAGTGTATCTTTGCTGTCCCTGGCTAACACCTATCCAGGACTCAGTTCCCTGATTATTTCCATGGGTACTTGTCCTGGCCCACCTGTCTGACATCGCTTGCATAATTTGACTGATGTTGGAAGCCCATGGTTTGACTTTAATTACAGTGCTTGTAGCTGTTGGGGATGTAAATTTTGCTAGATAAAGTAAAACACAGTAAAAAAACCCAAAATGTAATTGGCAGAAATACCAGAACTGAACTTAAATGAAGATGTTTGCCTGGCAATTTGCTAACCAATCCACAAGCAACAGCTCAGGCAGCCTGGAAGATACTCTCCACCCCTGAAATCCCACCAAGGTCAACCTGCCTGAAGACAGCACCGCTCTGCCTTTGGGGAGAAGGCATTTTAATCTCCCCTGACATTTGAGGCAGAGGCAGTGCTCGGCAGTGTTTCCTGAACCACATTCCTTGTGTCCTGGAGGGCCTTGGTATTGGTACAGCAGCCAACTGGATGTGGTGTCTGTTTCCCACAAGACACCCCACTGCACAGCCTCCTGCCTGGTTCCACCCCGGAGAAATTGCTTTTTGTGCCCCAGTGGTGCCTGGCAATGTGCTTCACAGCATCCCAGTTGCGGATGTACTCGTAGCACAACCCTGAGCAGGATGCTCGGGTCAGGGGCCAAGAAGGATCCTTGATTAATGAACATCCCAATATTTTAAACCCTCAGACTCCCCTGGTTCTGGGCTGTAGAGAGATGTTATGCTTAAAATTTTTTTTACAGGCAAAGAGGGGCACAATGTATGCA
This sequence comes from Pycnonotus jocosus, assembly GCA_013400435.1. Taxonomy (NCBI): domain Eukaryota; kingdom Metazoa; phylum Chordata; class Aves; order Passeriformes; family Pycnonotidae; genus Pycnonotus; species Pycnonotus jocosus. The sequence continues at coordinate 251,094 of VWYP01031338.1, forward strand.
TATGTAAGGCCAAGAATTTATTGTGAGTGCAATGGCATTCTCAAGGCTCCAATTGTTATCAGTTTAAATCTGCTGGTTGCAGAAAAATAAGAACACTATCACAGTTCAAATTTTTTCAACACACATAATTTATATCCATTTTCCTGGTGTTATGCTCACTCTTTCCCTGCTCCTTTGGGTACTAAGGCTGATGGTTGTGGTGAAGTGAGGTATCAGACTGAGCTGTCAGCACCTCCAGTCCTTCCCTGGGATGAGTGCAATGTTTACCCTGATTTTCCTTCTGTCTTTTTCTAAGATTTGCTTTGGATTGTTTTTCTATGTTTTCCAACATGCATCTATACCTTCTTCTCTCTTCACTGGTCTATACACAACCTACTATAAGCAATGCTCCTTATGTATGTTAGATACTAATTTTGTTCTCTCTGTGACCATTATACCAGTTTTGCTAGTTCCAGATCTGCATTTTTTTAACTGACCATCAGTGAGTTGTGTAGAGCTGTGGGGCTACCCAGTGCCAGCCTGTGCCCTGTCTTCTAGCATCCCATACCTGTGTCCTCTATGCTCCTTCCTGCATCCCCACAGCTCCAGGCCCCTGCTATTTTACCAAACTTGTATTTCTACACGCTGAGTGAAAAATGTCTCATTCTGCATAGAATGGGGAAAACTAAGGGGGTGACAGCTTTGACATGGCACCTCAGGCACTTCTGTCTCTGTGCAAGTCCTGTCCCCTGTAAGTACTTCTGTCCCTCTGAGTGGCTGCATCCTGCTGCACAATTTCACAAGAAGCCAGCAGGACCCAAGCACAGCACATCAGTATTTTCAAAGCTCAGCCCCGAAGCTCAGCCCAGGAAGCCAACATGTAGGCATAAGCATACGAGAAGAGGAAACATACGTTTAAATCCAAACAGGCTCAGCTTGAAGAAAACATTGGTTTTCAATGCAGCTATGAATTAAGGTAAGAGACAATTATATTTTTCCTATAATTTGACAGAGCAAGATGAGCCGATATAGTGTCTTATGAACTTAAGGAAATTCTTCACTGCTTAGTGCTTGGAATCTAAATGATATTTAATTTGAGTAAAGATGATGTGAGTACTGCTTACAAATTGTGAAAGTAAAAAGGGAAGCACTTCTGTTAATGAAGTGAGCCAGGGCAGATAAATTTTACTCGGTCACTAATTATTTGTGGCATCTTGTGCTAAGAATATTCACCCAGGATATAAATCCTCAAGGTTAGTAAATGCTGATATATGACTAGTGTGCAACATTAACCTAGAAGGACAGAACAAGAAGATGCAGCCCTTCTACTTCATTAGAAGTTTTTTGTTTGATGTCTGCAGAGATTTCACAATTCACTAGCATTGCTTGCTTCTAGTTTTAGTCAGTGAACCAACATTCAAAACATCACTGACACTGAAAGACAACCTAAGCAGAAAATCTGGTAGAGTCAATAAAAACCATCTAATACAGACAGACCAGCAAGAGAGCAACGGAAATTAAAGACATTTGAAAGCCCTTAACTTTCTGTATAACATACTTGATTTTTCTGTGACTCAGCTTTCCACAGGAAAGATGTTATATGAAGATGTCTGCTGGTTTGGGTGAGACATTTGGGTAATACAGTGGTGGCAACTCACTAAGTACCTGTGTGATATAAACACAGATCCACAGCAGTGGTTCCCAAAATCTGGTCTGTTGCGGCAAGCCCTGTGTGCAGACAGTGCAGCCAGAGGCGGGGCACTGGATGATAGGATAAAAGAAGGCAACTGCAATGGATCAAAAGAGTCTGGGCAGTGCAGAAAAAGTCCAAAAGGGAGAAGGAAAGGCTAAAATTTGACAAAAGGCAACGCATAATAAATTGAGAGCAAATCCCATAGAAAACTTGATATTCCCAGGAAGGACCTGGCAACTCCAGAACTTAAATCTCATCCATACACAATCAAGAAGGTTTAATGTGCCTTGCTCTCTGAAATGATGGAGAAGATGATTTAAAAGATCTCCCACTGTTGGAGAGTGGGATTTCTCAGGGATGCTGAGGCAATGTGAAATTATTAATCACAAAAAGGTAGTGGGGGCAGGGAGCAAATTGATGCCACAATAAAGGCAGTTAGAGGACAGAGCCAACAGTAACCATAAACAAGTACAAACAGTGCTCATAGCTACAAATAAACATCTGTTTTTGCTGTCCCTTCAACAGAAAATACAAAGGAAATTTGAATGCTGCTTCAGAAGAGAAGGCCTGGGAAAAAGAAATACTGAGGAAGAGCAGGTAAGAGGAAACACTGGCAAAGTGGTCAGCTATACATTTAAAAAAAAAATACAGAGTGTCTGAGCAACTGTGCAAGCAGAAAGGGCAGTTAGGGGAACTAACAGGCTAGATAAAATACATGTGAAATAAATTTTCCAAGAAAAACCTGATCATGGCAGTCACCACTGTCAGATGAGAACCCCGAACACCTATTTCCCTGGGGGCAGCTCTTGGGAGGCCACCTGCTCCCTCAGCTCTGCCACTGCTTCCCCAGCAGCTGAGTTAAAGTGCTCCCCAGCCTCTGTGAGGACCAAAATTAATACTGCTCTACAACAATACTCATCATTTACCTAATTTCCTATCCCCTGGCTGATCCCTGGGAGCAGGGCACTGCTGGGAAACCATCTCAGGCTGCAGAAGCTCCCCAGAGATCCCTTACTTCTGGTCATAGGATCAAGATCACCTCAAGAGACATAGATGCAAATTTCAGAACCACTTCAGTGATTTGTGAACCTCAATTTTAACATGCAGGGGAGACACAGGAGTCTGAGTCATACTGTCAGGTCATCTTTCCTAAATGCATGAAGTCGTGTCTGAAACAGCTTCATGTGCTGGAGAGACTTGGTCATGCCCTGAAACATGAACCTGTTCTCTGCTCCATAAAGTGTGCAGGCACCAGGGCTCCTGCATGTCCACCCTGTCAGCCTCAGAGGGGCTTTGTCCTCCCCAGCACTGAGAGGAGGAGCTGAAACCACTGAAAGCTCCAGCTTTTGCTATAAATACACCAGCAACTATGGGGGTGAGCTGCCAGGGGTTTGGCAGGGCTTTCCTTGGCCCCAGCAAACCACACACTGCTGTGGGGCAGCTGTCCCTTCCAACTGGCTCGCAGTCTTTCTGGTGGGGCAACAAAACCACCATGTGGAGGGATGTTGCTGGGAGCAGGATGTGCCCAGGATGTCTGGGTTCAGTCCCCTGTGCTGCTTAGCTGTGGTGGTAGCACAAACAGCCTGAGTGAGGCTGCCAGCCTGGCCAGTGTGCTGAGGGAGCAAGGGCAAGATCTTCTTCAAAATAATACCTCTGTTGTTGCTCTGAAAGACAGGGGATGAAGCCTTTGACATTGGCAGAGACACCCAGCAGAAAGTCCATGTTTTAGTATTTTCTTTATAAATGATGAATACACTTAATTTTGATGTGATGGGCTAATACAAATCTTGTGCTCTGGTTACCTACTGTTACCTCCAGGAGTACATGGAGCACCATTGAGAAAGCACTTTCCAAAACTATAATGCCCTAGGCAAAGGTGAGAGAGACCCCAGGGATTTTGGACTCTACATTATCTCCTCCTGCCTTCCATAATCAAAGTCTGATCTTTTGAAGTTTTGTTTTTTTTTTTCACCAAAAAACATTGTTTTAAGTTTGTAGGTTTAGATGCTTCTCATCTTCAGCTAGTAGTGTCTGCTTCTAATTTAATTTGTGATATTGGTGTAAAAACTGTAGAATTTGATCAGGGAAGTGGCTTTTTTTTTATATCTTTGACCTAAATACCATTGTAAATGGATCCAAGGCCTCTGCAATATTCAGTCATTTTCTTAACAGCAGAGGTTTTATTGGTTGCTATTTCTGAGTCGTTTACTTATGACACTTTAAGTGGCCTAATTCTTTGAAAACTTCAGCGTCATGTTTCTGCACCTTCAATTTCACCTTGAATTGGAAAATTCAATAACAAAACAACCCAGAAAACTACTTACTTTTAAAAATCTTATCCTGAAATTACTGGGGGAAGCCTCCATAAATTAAATCACTCAAATCGAAAATTAATTATTAGGTTTGCAGAATTCTGATGGGCCACAGAAATAGTCCAGTTGATGTAAGAATAAATGACAGAAGAAGAAACACCAAAGAAAGGAATTTCCTCACCTTAAAGTCACCGAGAAAGAACTGGAGGGGCATTGAGCATGTAGCGTTACTCCACATTCACTCAGAAGCTAGGGAGGAATGAAAAAAGAACTGGTTGGGTGGGAAAACACACAGGTTTCAACACACAGGTGGCTATTTGATAACAACACCTCCAAACTGTGCTGCTTTCTTTCCACAGCCGTCATGATAGCCTCACTGCTAACCCAAAGCCAGCAGCAGCTCCTGCTTCCTTCCAGGGGTCACGTCCCAGAATTTGAGTTAGCTAGTGCTGGGGAGAGGACAGTTTCGCTTTTTCAGTCATTTATTACCAGAAGAGAATCATGGTTGTTCAGAGAATTGTGCCCCAAACAGGTCTGCCTCTCTGCCTATCAAGGGCTGTAGGGTTGAACCCAGCACCCTCCTGCTGAGCTTCTCCACTACGTATGGCCCAAATCCATTTCCCAGACCAAAGTGAAGACCCTCAGACACACAAAAATGTCCTTTTCCTACCTGAAGTCTGTTCCAGTCATTAGCGTTTCAGTGTTAAAAATGTTCATCTTATTCCTGTCTTGCATTTTTCTGGTTTGAATTTCCCTGCATCACTGTAACAGATAGCTAATCCCACTCAAATAATTAGCAAGATTATTAATACAAGCAAAAGTGAAATCAGATGTTAGCAAATTATGCCTGCAGCCCCTGTATCAAGCTCTACAATGGTAAAGTCATCCCTCTTATATTCCTTCCCATCTGGAAGCTCTTTTAACACCCGAGGGTTGCATCAGCTTTTCTTGCAGTCAAGTTTCCTTTCGGTTATGCCTCCACTGTTGAGACTCGACCAGCATTGTTTAACTCCCAAGCCTGTCACTTTGGTTACATTTGGCTACATTAGGGCCAATGTGAATCATCCAGGAAGCCCCAGTTTACCCAGATTGTCTGAATCATCTCCAGTCCTGTAACCCTTTTATCATGTGCCCCTGCCAACTCTCATTGCCAATGCGATTTCAGAGCAATGATGAAAACACCAAAGAGTTTTTGGCTTTCAACTTGTCATTTCCACAGACATTTCACAAGAAACATTACTAGTTCAGCAAGGCTTCCTCTACAGATGTCTGTCTCTTGAGATCTGGTGTCTAACTAGTCCAAATCCCATTGCACTGTTTTGTTGGTCTTGCTTTGGGCTGAAGATGTGTGTTAACCAAATAAACATGCAGTGCAAATCAGAGCTCCAACTCACTCACATAGCCTCCTTTTTGAACCCTGCAAGCCCAGACTAAAAATCCTCTTCTAAAAAGCCACACAGATTGGCCTAGGCTGCACTCTGCCCCTTAACAGTTTAAATTTATTTTGCCTGAGTTAAAGGTTAAATCAGCCCTTTCACCTTGCTTCCCACTTTCAAAGGTCTGCATGTAGAGGTGAAATAGGGAGAGCATCTCCCCACTTCAGGACTGAATGAAAGATAGAAATTTAAGATTTAAAATAACTGCATTTGGTGGGATGGGCTTGCTTTTGACCCTGGCTATCTAACATGATCCCAAGCAGCTCCAGGGGGCATTGGAACCACCCTGCTCTGAAAAATAAACCAAGTGAATTACAGGAACTAGCAGGGTGTAGGACTAGCAACTGGGCCTCATCTCTGGTTAATGTATTAACTGTAAGTTTAAGTTTTGGGTGGTGCATCATCTAAACTGTGGGTAGAGGCATCCGTGGCAGTCTAATGATTCTGTGGTGGCTGCTTGGCCAGGCTGGTTAAGTTTTACCCAGAGTGCTATCTCCTCCTAGCTCTCACCCAGTTCTGGTTATTAGCTTTAATCTCTTTTTTCTCTGTGTTAGAAGTGCCACAATAGCTACAACGTTTCATTTGGAGGTGCCTGAGGTCAGGCCTATGTTCGTGCTGAGAATCATCAGCTGGTAAGAAGCAGGTGGGTGTAGTTGCAAATGCAAAAAAACAAGAGCATTTATATTTGGGTAGGGTGATGGCAGCTCAGATCTAAGGGTGAAAAAGGGATATACATACACCTGTAGAATTTCATAGGGGTCCTCACAAAGCCTACAGCTTCCCAGGGCCAGCTGATTCATCAGGCTATTCAATGTGCACTGGAAACTTTTGCCAGTATGAGAAAAGCGTATAAACATCACTCAGAAATGCTGACTAAGGTGTGAAAATCTTTCTGAGGCTGAAATACCTTTATTAGTATATTGTGCAAATCTGGAGCATGACCCTCTGGCAGAGGTCTGGATTTGGTCATTTTTTTCACTTCTTTTATTTTGGTGGTAGGAATGGCATCACAGGGAGGTAAACTGCTTGTAGATCTCCCTCTTTTTGGCTGTAAAGCCTGGTAACATGGCACTTGGCTGAAGTGCCAGGGATGACAGCTGGAAGGATCAGATATATAAACAGGATTTGCTCTGGTGTCACCCAGCCTGATGCCAGTGTTGTTTGAAGATTGAAACGCAGCTTCTGGTCCTTAGAGGAGTTTGCAGACCTCTCACAATTTCACTTCCCTGTGTATTACATGGGGTGCACATGGTGGTTGGGAATAGCTGGGTTGAGAAACAGGGGTCTTGGTCTTGCAGACTATGGTTTTTGAGATAGCTATAAACATGATTAGGAGCAGAAGTGTTTGTGAAGAGTAGGGTGTAAAATTGATGGGGAAATCCGGAGAGAGAGAAAAGTGGTTGAGCAGTTCCATGAGAAGCAGAAGTGAATCTACTATTTCTTATAGTCAGCAAGGGAAAATATCTGGTGGAGAAACCTCAAAGCCTTGCAGTCCTCCTATGTCCTCTACACTCTTCAGTTTACTCTGTCCCTTAGGTGAACATTTATTGTAAGCAAAAAAGAGAAAATAGGGTTGAAGCTGATAGTGAGAAACCTGCAGTGGACTTTGAGAGGCTGACAGAGAATACCTGACAGAAAAGGATGGAGGATGGTCAGATCTAAGTTTCTCTCTTTAAGGTGCAATATAATTTCAACATATTATCCCTATCTGTCATGGGTTGGGTTTTGGGAGCCCTTTGAAATTTGCAGCCCGCCTACTGAGTATCATCAGTTTAAACTGAGCAAAGTGGTATCAGAGAAGCTAAATATTCAAACAGTACTGGTGGCATTGCCTGTGCAGGATGAGTGGTGGTAGAAGAATATGAATGACTGCTGATATATGAAATCCAGGAGCTAGATGGTGAACAAATCACACATTGACAGCAGATTCAAACACCAGTGTCATTATGGCAAGTGCAATCCTTGTTTGCCCCTGGACATGCAATACAGAATCTTACTCTTCCCATTGTTGTAGGTACCACAGACCCCACAAGCACCCATCCAAGGGTAAAGGAAATAATTTGCCACTGTAGAAATGAATGATCCTCAACAGTGAGCTAGAGGAGATTACTTGACTGAAAAGGTATTTCAGGAAATATCCCAGCACAAGCAATGTTTCTGTTTACTTCACTAAGGCCAGGAGTTTCTCCTGCACATCTGGGTAAACGTTCTCCAGTGAAGAAGGTAGCCATTCCCACAGCCAGGTTTCTGTCCAGGCAATGCCAGTTCAGAAGTCTGTGCAGAAGTCTGCCAGACCTGAGGGTTAACCCTTGGTAGGAGCTGCATCTCCTTATATGTGTGATATCCTGTGTGCAACAGAGCACAGTGACGTCTATGGATACATACAGAAACCCTCCAGACAGACAAGCTGCCTTTCTAGATATCACTTAAGGGAGGAAGCACGTTAAAAACAAGCATAGCTAGAGGTTCTTAGAGAGGTGACTAAAGCAATGTACATTCCCTCTCTCCAGAGCAGAGATTTCACACAGTACAGACAGTCAAGGCGAGAACCACTGGACAGCCCTCTTTGGATGACGGCACAATTAGCAAAGGTGTTAAGGGTATACAAGCAAGCTTTGATCAGTTTTTCCCTCTTTGTCTGATAAGACTGCTGGTTATTATACCAGGAATGACATGTCTGAAACAGGAGCCAACATGGCAGAGAAGAAGCTGGGACACTTTGCAGAAACAGCATGATCTCTGTCTGGCATGGCCACAGGTTCACAAGGATAGAACAGGACTTCTGGAAGTCTCTTGTCCAAACCCATGCACAGAGCAGGACCAGCTGAGTTTCAAGTACCTTCAGGGATTAGATCCTGCAACCTCCCTGGTGCCCTGTCCTGGTGTTTGACCACCATCATGGAAAAAATTTGTTTGAAGTAGTGATTTCCCATGGCTATTGCTATATATTCCTCTGAGGAAAGTTGTCTGCTCAACCTTTACACCTTCTCACTAAATCCCTCTGAGACATCTCTTGTTGAGGCTGACCAATCCCAGTGTCTTCTCCAAGGCCAGGTGCTCCTGCCCCAGTCAGTCACTTCTGCAGCCCTCAGCTGCAGAGCGAGCTGTGGAGCACATGAGCACACAGAGAGGCAGAGGCTCTGGCGCTGCACAGACGGGTGGAGTAACAGCTCAGTGACAAAGGAGCTGGGGGAGCTGACAGAGTGACACATACTCAGCACAGGAGACTTGGTGTATCCTGGTGCTTTTGCTACATACACTTAGTCTCAGAAAGGAAGAAAGAAATCAGGATGGGACAGCATAAAATGATGGGTTATTGAGATTATACATGATGTCTCCTGCTCATTTCTGTATCACTCAACAGGTCAGATAAAGAGATGGGAAATCTTTATTAATCTCACCAGTAAAAAATAAGTATCTTGTTTGCAATTGCTGTCAATTTTCCTATTTGTATCCCTTCAACTCTGTTGGTGTCCAATAACTCCTCTCCAGAGACTGGAGAATTGAACTGGGCTGACAAGCAGGGGCTGGACAGATTCTGAATGTGGTCTCAGCTTCCAGGTCAAGTGGACAGGGGCTGGACAGATTCTGAATGTGGTCTCAGCTTCCAGGTCAAGTGGACAGATACTGCAAGAGCTGCTCTGCCCATGGGTGTGCCTGCCTGCTGCAAACAGCTTTCTCCATACTGTGCCCATGCCCCAGAACTACCAGTGCTGAAGACAGCATTTTTTAGCCTACTTTTCCTGTGCAAACCACAAAGATGTTTTCTAGAGTCTGCCAGTTGTAATCATTAAGGTCTAACACTCAGATTAAAAAAAACATATTTTTAAATTGAGAGCTTGCTTTTCCAACTAGCACAAAAAAGCTACCCTCTTTAAGATATTGTTACAAAATAATAGGCCAGAGCTTCACAGCCTACACCACAAATGATGCTCTGGCAATGAGGCATTAGGAGAAAATGTTGGTATGGTCACAGTAGCTACTCATGGAGAAGATTGTTGTAGTTACCACCATGTCATAGAAAACTGTCTCACACCTGAGGACATCTTTATTTAATGTTTAGTCTTGCATGGTTGATTTGAAACAGAAGGTATAAAAACTATTGCTGTCGGTGAAATATGGATTCCAATCACTTAGCTATAAGTGTCAGGAGTCAGAGTAGCTGTACACCATCAGCACCTACTGCTGAGCAGTGTGTCCATGTTCACCTTATATTTGGAAAGAAGTTTCATCACTGTGGTCAGCAGTCTGGAAAGCAGTCTGTCTTGTCTTAAAGCAGATTTGGCCTGACCTGCACTGGATGAGATGCACTGCTCTTTGTTGGCTGTACTGACTTTATCTCCCACTAACAGGAAATGTAAACATCTCTGTTAGAGACAGCCTGTGGTCACTGAACTGAGTCCCTTCTTTATAGGCACCAGGGCATTCCTGTAAGAAGATGGTGACACTGTGGCCAAGGGGTAGTTATTAGCTGCAGTTTTGTTATCACTTTTCTTTCAGTCTCAGTTTTAACCATGGCTGCTTTGGCCATGGTATCATCTCCCTGGGCTTCTGCACAGTGTATCACACTCACTTTCCTTCATCTCCTACAGCGAGAGCAAGTAATGGATACTTAGAAGTTCTTTACCCAGCTAGGGAGGGAACAGACTGAATACAGCAACCTCTGCACTCCTATAGGATTTTTGATTCCTTGCAAACAGAAATCTTTGGAGAGACTTGACCACCACATCCAAAAGGAGAGTAGATTAATTGACGGGTGCTCTGGGCTCTTGGGTGTGCAGACCAGTGAGCCCAGAGATCAACACCTGCATCCCATACTGTCTGTGGATTCAGCCAAGGTGAATTCCTGGCTCCAGCCTCACAGCCAGAGCAGGAGCAGTCACAAAATGTTTTGTTGCTTGAGGAAAAGGGTCAATATATTTTCTTTTCCTTTGATCATAGGATGATTTTTTAAAAAGCCTCATCAAAGACACATCTCCTGGCAGCAATGTCCCAGTGCAGACTTGCATCTCCCTTATCAGCAAGCATCAGCTCAGGCCTGGCTAAATTGGGTGTCTTGTCACCCTTGCAGCCCAGGGTTAGCGAGAGGGAGGATGTTGGGTTGTTGACAGGCATGGAATCTGTTTGACATCTGCTTATGAACTATTGTTTCCTGCCAAGCACTGCCCACTGGCAGAGCACCTGCATTGCTCATGGTGCAACCATGCACCACATGCACAGCTCAGCCAGATCTCAGCTTGCTGCTGCTCTTGCTGCATGCACTTCAGTAAGTACGGGCTTATGTGACAGCCCTTGAAATTCTCATTAATTTTTTTCTTATCCTAAAGAGTTAATTTTCAGTGAAGTACATGTAACAGCAGAGTCTGGCCTTTTGTCATAACATAACTACCATCAGCTCCACAGTAACACAACCCCCACTAAAGTAAATAGTGACAAAATCCCAAAGCGTGCTTGGTGCAGTCCTTCAGTATTTTACCACAGCACACAGAAGATCACTCTAATGTTATTTTCTTTACTCTTTCGTTTTGCCTCTAGCCAGCAAATTCAGCATGACAGAAGCATACGCAGAAACCACAGCTGAATATGCCTACGATGAACATGCTTTCTCCTGCAATAAAACTGACATCCAAGAGTTTGGGAAAATATTTCTGCCAATATTTTACATTGTGGTGTTTGGTCTTGGCCTCACAGGGAATCTAATGGTGGTTTTTGCCATTGTGAAAGGCAATAAAAAAAGCATCACTGACATCTATCTCCTGAACTTGGCTGTCTCTGACCTTCTCTTTGTGATCTCCCTCCCGTTCTGGGCATCCAACACGGTCCGTGGATGGACCCTTGGGACTATTGCATGTACAGCTGTTTCCTCACTGTATTACATTGGTTTCTTTGGGGGCATGTTCTTTATCACTGTTATCAGCATTGACAGGTACTTGGCCATTGTCAGGGCAACTTACTCTCTGAAATCCAGAACAGTAAGGCATGGCTTTCTTGTAGCCTGCGGAGTGTGGGCGATAGCGGTTTTAGTGTCAGTGCCACATTTTGTGTTCTCCCAGCTTGTAGAAAATGACTGCATTGCTGTCTTCCCAGAGAAGCTGGAGAACCTCTGGCCAGTGTTCTGCAATATGGAGCTGAACACCATTGGGTTTTTCATCCCAGTCTGTATCATATTCTATTGCTACTGTGGGATCATCAAAACCCTCCTGTCCTGCAAAAATCAGAAAAAAGCACGAGCCATAAAACTGATCTTGGTTGTGGCGCTGGTGTTTTTTCTGTTTTGGTCCCCCTACAATGTACTGATTTTTCTCGATACTTTAAGTCACTATGAGTTATTCACAAATTGCAACCAAATTAAGTCACTGGACTATGCAATGCACCTGACTGAAACCATTGCATTCAGTCACTGTTGTCTCAATCCTCTTATCTATGCCTTTGCTGGGGAAAAATTCAGGAAATACTTTTATCATGTCTGCTTGAAGTATTGTCCATTCCTGTGTTTCTGTGGGCCCTGCCATCGCTACCAGGTCCCTCATTCAGTTAGTTATGCAGAAAGTGTGGTGAACAGCAACATCACCCTGAACACCAGTGACCAGGACGCCTCTGTCTTTGTCTAAAAGGGTCTTGGAAGAAGAAATGTATCAATATGTGTCTCCTGCAGGGATAGCAACCACTGAGGGGTTGCATTTACCCATATGAAGAGCCTTAATGGCTGCACTAAATTACTGTCATGCCTCTAGTTAAGCATTTTGAAAAAGAAAAGCAGTACAATATGTCAGTGTTGGACATGGAATGGTAGAATCAAGAGCAAGGAAGAGGGAAAGTAGAAACAAAAGGAGCACTCTGTGCCTAGAAAAGGAGGTGGAGAAGAATTTAAGGGTAGGGAACTTTTTTGAACAGTTCTATCACTGGAACTTGTGCATGTGTCAGTGTATGTGCATATGATACTGATGTACAGAGACATAAACTCATTTTTTATGAGACATAACTCATTTTTTAAGAGACATAACTCATTTTTTAAACTCATCTCTTTAATGAATGGTGACTGACTTTTAGGAGAAGGGGAATAATTTTGATAGTAAAGGGGTGTATTTTCAATTCTATATATCCATAAGGAAGTGATTTTGTGGTTATTGATTGCAACAAATGTTTTAACTGTGCTTTCATATGTAATAAAATCCCACTGTTTAAAAAGAAAAGGAGTTCTTTATGAACACGTGTTTAGCGTCACCTGTTCACTCTGTGTTTATAGCATGCAATAATCAGAGCAAGGATCTCTAATCCATCCTTTAGGATTAGAGATCCTTGCCAGTTGGTGTGTTTCTTGATTTCCACGGGCTTGGCCTCAGCCAAATGCCAGAGCTCAGTGGAGCTCTTCACTCAGCACACCCCCAAGGGCTCTGACCAGGGGACATCATCACCCTCTGGAACAATGGGAACTAGAAGTGTGGGTTTGGATATCCCTGTGCTTGGTACAAATATAGCACGATCGAGCTGAGCATGGTGAGCCCCTGCCTCTCACCCGTGCCCTGCTTGCCACATGTTGTAAACACCAACGTGTCTGCACTGTCGCAGACAATGGCTTTGGGGACAAAATAAATACTCACCCATGCACACCCTTCCTCAAGCTTTGGGGCCTCTCCCACCACAGCTGATTTCCCCAGGGAAAACTGCAGCTGTACCCAGACTTAATGCATCCCAGAGGACACATTTCCCATGTGCACCCCACAGCCTCCAAATATCCTTTCTACTCATGCAGTAACAATGCACTGGGGATGCAAAATGTCCATCAGAAAACTGAGTCCTTTTCCTGGGCATCCCTGTCATCATCTGCTGCAAAAGCAAAGGAGAATTTGTTGGCACTGCGGACTAGAGTTAAGTGAGTGGAAAAAGGACTGTTGCCAATAATGAAGCTGCGATCACCTGACAAGGAAAAATCAAGGACCAATCTTACAAAACAAGTCCACAACAGTAGAACCCTATTTCTGTACACTGATGGAACTGGTAATATGTCAAATCTGAAGAAACATTCTCACTTTTGAACTAACATAAAAAAGTTGTTTCGGACTGTCAGAGGAGGACTAGGGCCTTTCTTTGTGGACCATAGTACCATATTATATCCTAGAAAATGTGGAGAAAAGTGTGTCCATCGAGCCATTTTCCAATGGCAATAATTACAGAAATATTCCACTTTTTGCTATTGAACATTCCTCACAATCTACAGTTAAAAAACCCAACCAAACCGCATTTTCATAAGACCTTTTGTATTTGGTGGAAATATATTCTCTATGCTCAGTTTTGTAACTTTTAGCTATAAGTGGACTTCCAGACTTGCTGTCTAAGATTAAGTGTAGCATGAGTGTCACTTGAAATTAAATTATTTTTCAAAATTCAGTCTGCCTAATCAAGTGATATAAGGCAACTTTGTTTGTCTCTACCCCCAAGAAAGTGGTATTTTAGGAAATGGTATTTTTACAATGTTTTTTTGAAGAAATGCCAAGATGTGCAGAAAGAAAGAGGAAGGCTGTGAGACTAAACAAGAAGTTATCTGCATGAAGTCAGCCTGAAGACGGTGGATTGCCAAACTGAGCAATGCAATCACACTTGGTTTATTTAACTTCCCTTTGATTTTCCAGACAATGGTGAGTTAATAAGTGGGAAGAGTAAAGGCACCTTTAAATATGATCCATGTGCCTGTTCTTCAGAATGAAAGGTGGAAACCCTGAGCCTGATGCCAGCCCTCCAGGAGAGGAGAGTTTTTTGCTGCTTTGACCCAGTGGTTCCCCAGCAATCCTACCCATCTCCAACACAATGCATCCCTCTCCTTCCAGGTGCATCTCCCTCTGGCAGGGCAGGCTTGCTACTGTGAGTCAGACTGCCTCAATAGCCCTGGGTCTTCTGCAAGATGCAAAAAACCTTCACTTCCAAGTCAAGGGCCCCTTCTGGAAACCTGCACTCCTGTGTTCTCTGCCACACTGTACAATGGAATACTGCCAAGGATTGCCAGCATAACATTGTCAAGTTTTATGCCATGTATTTGCAAGTCACTATGTTTGCAATTTATTTTCATGGTTTTATTGCTCCATATGTGAGCATTTGTATGAGATTAAAAACTTCAGGGGGTTTCTAGACATTTGGCTCTGCAACAAACCAGTAGTTTATGCAGGTTCCTCCTCATAGGAGCAGCAACAAATCTTTGAAAACCCAAGTGAAAACCAAAATCTTTTTTTTTTTTTTT
>VWYP01031338.1:266806-303397 GCA_013400435.1 Pycnonotus jocosus
TTTTTACCACTCTGGATTCTTGGGTTTTGCAACAAAAACCTTGTACAAAAAGCTTAGAAGTGCAGCGAGTCAAAGCAGCACATTGGCCTAGGAAATTGCCCAGCAGTGAAAGCTGTCATTTTCAACACTGGCATCAGAAGGAGCCAGTCATTACTCATACATTTCCTTTGGATTCAGCATTTGGTGGGAGTGAATTTAAAGTCCTGGCCCAGGGTAGTCTGAAATTTTAATGACGTTCTTCACAGAGAAACTATTAATGAATTAATTGATTATGGGTTAATTTCTGTTATTTCCATTTTGTCTCTTTAACCTTTTTGAGGTCTCTCACTGAGATCTTGTGAGTGATACAAGGCCCTTGTCTTAGCAGGACAACGATGGAAAAAGTCTGATCCATGTAAATCCCAAGTCCTGCTATCACTCAAAAACAAATGAGAATTTTTCAAAGAAAATCTGAAGTTGCACTATCTCTACCCACTGTTGCTTTTTCAGGTCCCATCTGGTAATATCTTTCCTCTGTAGTTATAGCCCAAGCATGATGCATATTTGCCAAAGACCATTTACACACCACTTCTAAAACAGCCACTGAATTAAATATTTTCTGTATTTAGAACATACCTACTCCTGCTCAAAGTTCTACTTTTTACTCTTGGGATACTCGAAACTCTAATGAAAATCTGTGTCATCCAGAATTATTATTTTGAAATTCAAGTTCAATAATCAAAGCAAAAATTGAGAACAATTTTTAACTATTAAAAATTGGTTTCTCACACTTAACCACATACATATAATTTCTGTTGAAGTTGGCAATAATTCTGCTGCCACTTGTAAGCAGAACTTCCTAATTTACTTGGTAGCCACTCTAAGAGCTTGGTTTTCACCATACACACCCAGACCTCAAGATCTATATTTTACAGGGCTAGTGTTAACACATTGTTTTCAAAATTGAGAAAAAAAAATCCACCAACTGTTCCTGTCTGATTTTGCTTGTTACACTAATATGCAACACAAAAGTGTTAATACATTGCATTTTTCATTCCTCTCTCTAAAAAAATAATGTGAAATAACTCCCATTGGACATGAGGAAAATGGTTTGTTTTTAAAGAACAGTTTGCACTTACCACACTTCTAACCATGATATTTCAATCAGTGTGAAGGAGCATATGAACTTTTTATCACTGAAGGCAGAGTTTAGTGAATGGGATAGAGACTGCAAGCAAGGGCTCTGGCACTGCTGTTTCACTGTACAGGGAATATAATCCACTTTCCAACTGCAGCTGTCACTGGGACAGTCTGTTTCCACCCCACTCAGATTTTAAGTCTGTGATAAATTGCATGCATGATGAATCACTGCTCCATATCCAGCTGCAGCACAACAGTCCCACAGCACACAGGTCCAATACTGCCAGGACAATGCAGGCAACTGAGAAGCTGCATTTCTCCCGTGAGGAGTCCGCGTTCAGCACATAAACTTGCTACATTAAAATTGACGCCAGCGCCACCGAGAGGCACCGAAATGTCAGCAGAGATATTGCAGTGGCCCCTACTTGCAGGACACGTCGGAGAACACCGACGAAGCAGAGAAAGCCGAGGGCGATGGCTCCACGCACCTGAGACAAGACAGTTCCCCCTGGTGTCACACAGGAGCTACTGTTCCTATGAGGAATCTCTTGGGCCCCAGAGCAGGGCGGTTCCTTACAGGTGAGAGCTGCTGCTTCGATTATTTTTGCGGTCTCTAACCAGGTAGGAGTGGACCAGAAGGAAATGGTAAATCTGAGAGCACCTGGAGCAGGTTGTTGAAGCACCTTTGTCCACAGCCCTTTGCCACCCACTTTGCCCCAGGCAATTGCTGAGCAATGTGGATCCCCGTTTGGCCATAAGCTGGAGCACCAGGCAGTGGGGAGCATTTCCCACTGGAAGGGCCTCAACCAGTAGTGCTAATGGCCTGTGACCAGCCAGGGATGGGGAACTGGGTCAGCATGCCCAGGAATTGCTTCTTCAGCACTTCCCAGGGATGTCATGCTAGGCCTTCTGGTACAGATGAAGGACCTTTACCTCACATCTTCCTTGCTCTGGAAGGATTGTGTCTGAGGAGGCTCATAGCTGGGTTTGCCTACTTGGGAAATGGCAGTACTAGAGGTGACTAAAATTTACCAGCTCATAACCCCTAAGTAGCTTCAGAGCTCCTCTGCAGTGAGTCTGCTTTATTGTAGTCCTCCTCCCACTTGGACTCCTGTTTTAGAAAATAGGTATCCTCGTTCTGTGATCAGCTTTTTTTGTGTGTGTGCGTGGTTGGTTGGTTTGGTTTGGTTTTAGTTTGGTTTTGGTTTGGTTTTGGTTTGGTTTTAGTTTGGTTTTGGTTTGGTTTTTTTTTAGTTGTTGTTGGGGGTTTTTTTGTTGTTGTTTTGGTTTTTGGGGGTTTTTTTTTGTTGTTGTTGTTGTTGTTTTTTCCCCAAGGGAGTCCTCATTTGAATCATTAAGTCTTACCCTCACTTGATTTCTTGTTCAGTTCCTTTTCTTCAGTCCCATTGAGCCTTGCTCTCCAGATCCTCCTGGTAGTTCAGGTTTCAGGAGTCTACAGTGAAAGGATGGACAAAATTCAAGTTACAATAAAAACAACACAGAATGCCCAGGCCAGGGTTTACAGTTCAAGTCAGATTCAGAAGGTGCAGCTGTAGACAGTGGTGCAGTGTAGACATCACATCTTTTTGCACAAGGGTAACAGCACCCGGAGACAAATATTTCCAGAGTCACCACACCCTCTCACTATCCCTGTAATCACCCTTGCTCACACAGGACCCTCTGCCCTAAGCTCACTCTATCATTCCTTCTGCCCATCTTTAGTGTCAGTGCTTTCTTTGCATTTCCACCAGAAGGTGGCATTATTAAACCCCACTGGACCTGAAAGTCATTCATGGTTCAAGGAGGGCACCCCAGTCAAGCAAGTGGAGTCACTGATGAGCAAGTACAGAGTGTAAAAAATATGTTTATGAAAAGTAAGCAAAAATTCGTCACTACATTGTGCTGATGGAAGAAACATCAATGTCTCTGAGATTTTATTTATTTGCTTGTGAGCAAATGAAAGTCTGTGATGTAAAATTAACTACAGGCAGTTTCACTAAGAATTCACAAAGCACATCAGAATATCCTGTGAATCACAAAGATGACAGAGATGCTCCAATGAAAACCTTTTGTTATGCTTGTCAGAGTTTTATTTTGGTGTCCTGAGTGGTTTCCCTTGCTACTAGATGTGAACTGAATATTCTAGAAGTTGGCTGAACAGCCCTTGCAGTGAAACAGCTTTTCCATGCCTGGGCCTTAGCAAACATGGAAAGGTTAGTAATTGGTAAGATCAAGTGTTAGTTCTTTCTCACTTTTGATCCTCTGCAAATACTTTAGCTTTTTTAACTAGCCCTCTTTTATATTACATCTGCCATGGGAGGAACATGTCAGGAGAGACTTTGAAGATGTAGGTGTTGAGGATAAGGCCAATCACTTAATAAGCTTTTAAAGGCTACCAGCAACTGAAGTGTTGGAGACTTGGGGGCACCAACACAAAGCACACAGAACACAAAGCCTTTACCCCACATTGTCATCCTTCCTCTGTATTTAAACTCATCACAATAAACAACTGCAAAGTAGCCTGAAAACCCTTCTGCTATTCACCACCACCTTGCGTTTTTGGGGTTTTTTTCCTTCAGAAAGACCAGCCTTTAGCAAGACCTCATAGTAGTGATTAGGTGATGGCTGGGACATTTAGAATAAAAAATAATTAAATCTCAGGTATCAACTGCTCCTCAGAGTGGAAACAACCCAAATTTCTTACCTACCTGTAGAAACAGCTTGGTAACATTTAACAGATCGCTGAACACGACCAAGAAAGCTCCCTGCTGTGCCATTTCACATTTAAGAAGAATAAAACTCATGTTTTTTATATCAGTAATTTTTATTTTAAGTAAAATTCAGCATACAAAATGTCTATTTCTGTTATGTTTGAGGTGACAAGTTTCAGTTCTTTTTTTTTTATGCAGAGTTCTGTCTATAGCAGGTTTGCAAGTACAGCATGTAGAAAGAAAGCAAATTAGGCTAAGGAAAAGGATGACTGACACCATTCACAGAATCACCAGTGGATACAAGCAGTCCAATGCACAGGGCTGGTCCACTGGAAATAAAAAAATGAGAGGAATTGCAGCTTAGCACTGAACAAGGAAAAGACAGTTTTGGCTTAAGCCATTTCCTTGTCAGCACAAACAGCTCTCTTAGCCAAAGGGAATTCACGCATTCAAAAAGATTGAAGCAAATTGTGAGTGAATCACCTGAGAAACAACAACAGTGGTTGTCTCTAAAACTAGGAAATTATTCACTTCCTTTTTTAAGTTCTCTCTCAGATTGCTCTCAGTTTTGCTGCAGGAAACTTGGAATACATTAAAAATGACAAAGAAAGGAACTGTACAATGAACTGGTAGCACAAACACTGCTGACAAGGAAGGATGGGAGCTACAGATGTGCACACCATGATCCAAATTCACCTGAATTGGAAAAGAAGAACCCCACGAGGCCAGACCACGCACAAAGGAGCTGGCCAACTGATGGAGAGGATGGTTTGATGAGACAGGTAAATGTTTGTCCATCTGTGACTTTGGCAGCCTGGATCCTGCGGTGATCCACACAATTAATCAAAATACTAATTCTTGCAATAGTTATGCCTTTTTATTTACTGTCATCTGCTTCTGTTGTGGGCCAGACTCTTCCAGTTAGGTCTTGTCTGAATCATCTGTCCCTGGCCAGCATATCCTGATATCATTTAGTAAAGAGATAAAATGACCTCTTCTTTTCTTCCCCTGCAAAACCTTTAAAACCTTTAGTTTTACCGCAACGTCACTGAGAATTCTTCCCCCTTTCCCCATAATCTTGCCAACTCTTGCCATCCCCCTTTCTTAGTCTCTGCCAGGTTCTCCACAAAGAATCTGAAAAAGGCTGCCATGTGCCAAGAGGACCTCAGAGCTCCCCTACTGGAGCCTACAGTTATACTCAGTCGCTTCCGTTCTTCTTTCTCTCCAAGCAATTGCAGGACCTCCACTCACAACACTTTTCCTCTATTTTTCGCCTTCTCATTTGCTCAGAGATTTCTTTTTTTTTTTTTTTTCCTGTTTTCTCTCAAATTTTCCTTGCAGGTTCTCCCAGGAACTCTGTTCATAGGTAAGCCATCAGAAGGTATTTCAGGATTCATTCTCATCTTCTTGATTTTCACTAACTGGCAGGTATATTTTTTTAATCCTTATTTTTTGGAGTTCAAACATTGTAAGTTTTCAGTGTCTGTAGCTGCAACCATTTTCCTCTTTTTTGTGGCTGAGGATTCCTCTTTCTGCAGAAACACTTTTGCTCAGACTCCTTACAAGGACAGCCCCTCCCATTTGGCAATTTAGCATGAAATGAGTTGGTATTATGGCAGGTGCATTTGCTACTTGAAAGCCTTCCAAAGAAGGACTGGCCAAAAGGCACTGTGCCAGGTAGGTGCTTTCTTCAGGCTAGTGCCATAAGGATCGTTCTAAACTGGAATTCACATGGCTGCAGACTTTTTCCCTGCTGACAGTATGCATGAAAGATCAGAAACATATCTGATGTGTGGCCTGTGTGCTGAGGACAGGTCCTGAAAGACTGCTGCTGACGGTCAACACATCTCGCAAAATGTTGCTGCTGATGGGAAATCATTCCTTAACTGAACAGGGTTCTTTCAGGTCAAAGAGATTTAATATCTGGATTCGGTTCTATTCACCTCTTCACCTGGAAATCAAGAATAATCATTACTGGTGAAATTCAAAAGAGATACCTAGTCTGATAGAGCCAAAAATAATAAGTGGGACAAGCTAAGCATGCAGATGCATGGTGGTTTATTGAGGAGAAAAAAAATTGCAGCCAGAACTAAGAAACCTCAATGGCTAAGAGAGCACTGTCAAGAGCAAGAGGTGTTTTTTTCCTGAAAAGCATGTACTCAAAGAAAGATTTTCTGTTGTAGTTATTGTGGCTGAAGAGGTGAACTTGTGGCTCTAGTGCAACATGTCAAAGAAGAGATTATTGAGGTCCTTACACAGACAAAAGAATAACAAGAAGAACAGCTTCTTGTTTCTGTGAGCAGAGCTGATGAAACGAGTACAACAGTGTTGTTGGTTTATCTGATGTCCACATCCTTTAAGGACTGCTAGTAAACTGAAGAGAAAATGTACATGATCTGAAGAGCAATAACCTGTACTGGAGGAACACCTCCCAGAGTCTGATTTAAAAATCTCTGCAGATGCAGATTGTGAAAGGTGACTGACAAGGTCCTTCCCACGCAATTGTTTTATTCTGGCAAAACCTGAAACCAGTAGATCCTACATCTCATGCTGTCTTCACATCAAGCCTTTCAGCCAAACATAAGTTATTGGGGAGTGTAACAGTGTCAGAGGCATATGAGATAGCAGCAAATAGCATAACTGAACAAAAGCTATACCTGTGTCTGGAATAACACCAGATAGCGAACAAGAAAACATGTAATCTCTTGTGGACAGAGATATCTGATTCTTCCTACTCTCACTACCACCTTCTGTAGATTTCTTGTTTCTGCTTCTCATTGTGTCCTTTCAGTTTATGCTGATCACAAGAAAGCAGGCTCCTCTGTTGAGAAATGGCTGGTACTTCTGCTTGGCTGCCTTTTCTGGAAAACAGAGACCAGCACCTGCCAGTTGCCAGCACAGCTGTTCTGTTTAGCAGGACTCACAACCATCCCACTTGACCACCAAATGTTCTCTGTGCTCTCTTCTCCCATCTCAGGATCCCCCAAAAAGACAAATAAAGCTCATCTCACTCTCAAGAGAAATTCATAGAAGCTTCTGAGCTTCCTGCTGTGACAGAGAGCCATGGTAAACCTCAGCACCTTGCACGCTGTGCCCCTAGATGACGTGCATGCACACATCCTACTTCTTATTCAGTATTTTGACCACTGTTACATTTTGTGCTGGTCAGGAGTAGGAGGTATATAAAACCTGTGACAAAAAACATCAAGCAAAAATGTTGTGTGAATTAACATGCCTTCATTTCTTTTTTTTAGTAAGATAAGTAGGAGTTAGGAAGATTAAACAACAGTGATTAAAAGAAGCCTTCCTTACACTAAATCTATACAGCTTTTTTCTTTTAAAATTACATAATGCAACTTGCAAAATCAGTTATCTGTCAGAGAAGGACTAGAAACATGCTTCCCACACACGCACCAAGTGCCTACCTCCTCTCTGCTCACTACAGATGATTTTTTTTTTTACAGATGATTTTTTTTTCTGAGATTAAGAAAAGAACAAGGTTTCAGCTGAATGGGAGCTGAGTGACATCTAGGCTTAGTGGCATCAGTTTTAATGATAATTCAATTAGATGAAACTGCTGTAACTACGTAATCAGTCTCCCAGTGGAAACTGGTTTTTTTTAACATTATAAGGTGTGTTTAATTCCATTTCTGACTTAAAGGCACAATCTCTGATGAGGAGAGCAGTACTTGTGATACAATCTAAGGAAGTCGAAGCTTCCGCCTAAAGACACAGCTACCTAGACATCTGTTTTTTTACAGCTGGTGGATACTGCTGTGTGGGTAGCACCTCCCAGACAGAGCTACCTGAAGAGAAGCAAGTGATTCTGCACCCTTAGAGCAAAGAAGCTTCCTCACATCATCTGAGAAGAAAGGAGGAGAAAAGGTAAAATTCATAAAATGCAATTGCTCAAACATTTGTATATCATGTACACTCATTATATGTGTGAATGTAATGCTTTCTCATTTACCTTTTATAGCTGCTCAGGTAATTTTTTAGGCAGTTTTAAGAATTCTTGCATCATCAGAAGTGGGTGTATTCTGTGAGCATATGTTTTAAGTGTTCAAATATATTATGCTGAACCTATATTTGATTCAGGCATGTCTGGGTGCACTTGCTGCAAAGCTGTCATTTCTACACCATTGCTGTCCAATGGTTCTGTCCTTGTGCCTTGTAAATCAGACTAAATTCCTTTCTGTGTAGAATGGAACAGAACTCTAGGCTGGAAAGATGTCATGCTTGGGACTACACACAGTAGATCTCCGGTTAATGATAGTCAATGTTTGCTGGTATGTAGTAGCAACACAGGGCAAAGACAAGTAAAGCAAAGAAACTCACTTCTCTTCTGCTTTCTATTCATAAAATGAAGACAAAAGGGAAGAAATAGCTCAGGCGAGTTCTGATATGTTGGGTTAAAAAAATGCTTCTTGTGATGTGAATAACACACAAGTAAGAACAGAACTCAGACTTGAATTTCTGGTATGTTAGGCTAAAAGAATGATGCTGTGATGTGAATAACATACAGACTCATAAGTCAGCAATATATTTGCCCTGGATCCAACTTACATCACTTAAAACTCTGTATCTGCCTATTAGAAAAGAACATACATATGATGATGACAAATTCCTTTTACTCATTTAGCCACTGAAAGCAATCACTTATTGAAACCTCGTGACAGCTTGCAGTAAATGTAATTTCATAAGAAAAGTCTGATGCATGTTTATTACTGTCTTATGGTGGGTGACATATGCCTGATGGGAAAGGTGGGTGAGAGTAATTCTAAACAGCTATGAACAATGAGTTTGCTTTTTACTTTGCTCTACATGGAACTTTACCCTCTCTGATTTGACACCTGTGGCCCACCTTTCATTCCCATTTGCTTTCCTGTCATCCATTTGAACATCCCTTTGTGCCTGACGTGCAATTTGCCCAGTGCTGCAAGGACTAAGCACATATATGCTAAGGAGAGTACCTTGTTCAAGTGTGCACATGCATCCATCCCATAATGCTTACATAATATCTGAGAACTTGCAGTGAGTCGTGTGCTGAGCTGCGAGTCAGCCACTCGTGATTCAAGTTTGTGGAGTAACCACATGGTCTTGACGCACTGAAATTCACTGACATTTTTATATTCTTCCCTTCTCAGAACTGGGGGAAAAAGCATGAGTTCTCCAAGTACAGAGTCTCTTGAAGTTGAACATTCAACCTTTTATGAGTATTACGATACTTATTACGATGCTCCAAAACCATGCAGTAAAGAAGGCGTCAGGAGGTTTGCAGCCTCCTTCCTACCTGTTCTGTATTCCCTGGTATTCCTGGTCGGGCTCACTGGAAACATTCTGGTCATCCTGGTCCTCTTCAAATACAAGAGGCTGAAGAGCATGACCGATGTGTACCTGCTAAACCTCGCCATCTCAGATTTGCTCTTCGTTTTATCCTTGCCATTCTGGTCTTATTTCACAGTAGACCAATGGGTTTTTGGAACTCCCTGGTGTAAAATCATTTCGTGGATCTACCTGGTTGGGTTTTACAGTGGGATATTTTTTATTATGCTTATGAGCATAGACAGATACCTGGCAATTGTTCGTGCAGTGTTTTCCTTGAAAGCAAGGACCGCCTTCCACGGCTTGGTTACTAGCCTTGTTGTATGGCTAGTAGCTCTTTCAGCTTCAGTCCCCGAGCTTGTATTTAGAGAGTCTTTTAATGAACAAAATTATACTACCTGCAAGCCAAGATTTCCAGGCAATATCACAACATGGAAGATTTTTTCCACTTTGGAAGTCAATATTTTAGGGCTCCTAATCCCTTTCATAATAATGACATTTTGCTACTCCATGATCATTAAAACATTAGTTCATTGCAGAAATGACAAAAAGAATAAGGCTGTGAAGATGATTTTTGTTGTCATGATTGTGTTTTTCTTTTTTTGGACCCCCTACAACATTGTTATTTTCTTACAACTGCTGGAATTTATGGGAGTCATTAAAGACTGTCAAGTGAGCAGGAGTCTGGACTATGCTTTCCAGGTAACAGAAATCCTTGGCCTTTTTCACTGTTGTCTCAATCCAGTAATTTACTTCTTCATGGGGGAGAAGTTTAAGAAGTACCTGAAGATGCTCTTTAAGAACTGGCAGTTACCGGGGTATTTCTGCAAGTGGTGTGGAGTTCACATCACTTACCACACCGAATCTACCAGCTCATTCCACACACAGTCTACAGGGGACCAAGACGCTCTGTAACACATTTCAGACCGGCCATCGAACTCAGCAGCAAGCAAACTGACAGCAGCAGGAACTTTGAAAAGCAGGAACTTTGAAATGCTAAGCAAATGCAAACACATTTAACAATAAGCTAGTGTTGGATAATTACTTACTTCAGCTTTACTTGTGCCTCTAGATTTTCTGGGTATTATGACAGAAGGTGTCCCAAATGTGGAATATACGATATGGACATGCAAGGTTTCTCTGCTGTGATCACAAATCACTGCTCAGCTCTGTGCAAAGCACTGCACTGTGTGGCTCCTTTCGCCAGCATCAAGACATTGGCCTGCATGGAGGGGCAGAGGTGGGACAGCACCTTGGCATCAGCACGTGCACCTGGAAAACATACTCATGTATTCAAGAAGGATGATTATAACCATCCTTTTTTCTTCTCCCATTGATCTGTGTAGGACTTGTTCACTTGTGACTCTTAGGCAGCTATTAGCAGTACCTGCTACTTTTAAATGTTTCATTTCAGGGGGAATGATATACCCCCTATCTCAAAGAAAAGGGACAAAATATATTCTCTATGCGCACAAAGACACAAAGCAAAGCCATTACTTTTCATTGTAGGTGCATTTTCTCTCAGGTTGATGTATGTATCTACATGTAGATGTATATATAGGCATTTTGAATTACTTTATCATTGTAATTCAGGATAGCAATTCTGTATTTTTATTAACATAGAAAATGTTTTGAATATTTTTGAATAAAAGTGTTTTTAAAAACTTATTTTCTAGCATGCGTGAATAAATTTGAAGTATCTTGGTTAAAAGCATATATATTAAAATGAATTCTCTTTCTTCCAAAAGTACTTAACCCCAAGACTCTCTTTTCATTCATTGGAGATGTACCTGGCAAAACAAAAGAAAGTAAAAATAGAGATTGTGTAGAAAGCGTCTGTCATAACTTAGAAACCACACATAGAAGCTTTGCATTTGATAACAAGAAAATGCAAACACTGTGATACCCCAGTAGCTGCTCAGAGGATATTAATTAATCAAAGATCTGTAACAGGAAGGAAACTCACATAGCAGTGTTTAGATTTTGACACAAAAAATATTTTGAAAGAGGCAAAAAATCATGTGTAATGCAAAGTAATGTGGTGGCAGACAAATTAAGAATTGAAAAATATGTATTAGAAGATATTTCTGGTGTATCTTTTTGCTAGACAACAACAATTCAGATTACTTATTATAAACCAGATTAATTATTTTCTTACACTGTCAGTAATAAAATGCCTGCTTAGAATTCAGCCAAGGCTGCAAAGAGCAAACAAGGCATTCAAATGCATCACGAAAGGGCTGAAGAACAAATGTAAAAATACTGTAGTGCCATTGAACTCATCACTCTAAATGAGAGACATAAGTGTAAGCTCATCTCCATGTGACCTCTCTCATGAAACAAGACTGAAAACAAAATGCAGTACACTTAAATCTCACATACACATATATCCATCACAATTTTAGGAATCCACTACCATTTGCAGTTTGTTGAGAATGACAAGCAAGGATCTGCATTAATGCAGATAATAACAGCTGTGGAAGACATTACTTATAGTAAGAAAGAGCTTTTATTTCCAAGAAAAAGACTATAAATTCTTACTACTCAAAACCTTAGAAGCCACTGCATAAGTCAGTTGGGAAAAACTGGTAGAGTGGGTTATGCCATCCATCATCTTTTTTGAAAAGGAAGACAAATTTCAAGTGTGAGGCACTTCAAATTCTCACAGACGTTGGTGAAGCCATCATAATATCCCAAGGGGGCACAGCACATCATCTTCACAGATGTTGATGCTGATAGCAGAGGCATTGTGAACTGCTGAGCTGTGCACTTGTCTGGTGCACAGACTAACCTGGAAGACAGACAGCTTCCACTGCAGCTTCTTTCTTCTTTGTCCTGCCCTGTGATCCCTCTAGTCAGCAAGAATGGTCCTTGTTTTCCAGACTAGGGGAAAGGCTGCCCATGCTGGCCTGGCAAAAATGATGGTCAACAAGGAACAAGCAAGCTGTAGCCTCTTGGCAGCTGTGATGTAAGTGATGTCCAGGGTGAAGAGTGGTATCAGGGGATGGCTTGCAGGCTGGTCCAGATCTGGGCAGATCTGTGGTGAGGGAGGATGCTGGATCTGGTCATGTGTGGAATTAACAGGGTGCACCGAGCGACCATGCAGCAATGCCACAAACAGAGACACTGTAGAGCCCCTCTCCCACACAAAACTCAAATGTGCCTCATGTGACTGCTCAGCTTTGTGCCCCACGGCCTGTGCACATTTCCCTTGGTGCAGAGGGTGCCTGGTGCAGCCAGAACTCCTCCCAGGTGAATGTTGTCTTGTTCCTCTGTGCCAAACAGCCTCTTCAAGTTCTCCCAGTAATATTCATGCCTACTCAACGCATATGCTGGACAAGCAACTGAGCTGAAAGTTGTGCTCTGAGCAGCTTTGCTGCATTGGGTGCAAAGAGGAGCTCATGCTAAATTGATGGGTTCAGGAATTTAGGTCCTGGAGCTGGAGCTCATTGAACATGACTGGCTTCCTCCTCTGTCACCCGAACAAGCCCCCCCTCCCCCATGCACCAGGCTGCAGTGGACAATGCCACTCCTCTTTTGAGAGAGGGCTTTGAAATCTGCTGATGAGAAAGGACGAGATAACAGTACTAATACAGACAAAAATAAAGTAGGGATTTTCAAAATGTCATTTGACAAAGGTGTTATTTTAGCTGAACAAGAGTTTCCAGCAATGAAGAATGTGAAAGAGAATGGATAGACATTTGAGTGAAGCAAAGCTGACTCATTCGTAAAGGCACATTTTTACATCAAAGTTCCTCAGAAGGTCGCCATGCATCCTCTCTTAAGTTATGCTAAGCAGCCACAGAAAGGTAGATGAAGGGGGAAATCAGCTAACTAGATTAAATACAAATAATGATGAAAAGATAACAACAAGTTGATTGGTTTTCATAGTGCACTTAGACCACCACAGTCACTCCCTAAACAAAAGGCTGAATTACACATTTAGTCTGGAGGACAGCTTTACCCCTTTTAATTGTGCAGAAGCAGCATAGTGGTCAGCAGCGTGCTCCCAGTCAATCTGCTCCTCTAAGTCTTAGAGCCAGTGGGGATTGCAATTCTCCTTCCTAGACTGCAACTGCTTGTCACTGTTCCAGCTCTGCACTCCTGCTCTGAAGGGGAGTACAATTCCACAGTACTCCTCTGTAACCAGGATGCTCCTAAACTGCCAGCAGGGATCTACATCACATTTTCCTTCAAGAGCTCTTAATTCTCTGCAGTTTTATCCAACATCTCTCTCTCAACACAACCAAAAACCAAGTTCATCACATCCTGCCTTTTATGCCAACACTTCCATCTGACTCAACTTACAGTTAGAAATCAAGGACCATTTGGTGATGTCAATCAAAATAATCATTAAAACAGTGCTTAAGGCAATGCCTACTGAAAGTTCAACTTTGCTACTCCAGTCATGAAAGGAGGAGACTGGAAATGATACAATAGTGGTGAGATTTGTACCATTTGTATAACTGATAAGACCATTCAAAGGAGAAGGAGTGGTGGTTGTATCTGCAATCATCTTACAGTGACACAGCAATGATACACCTAAGTGCCAATGGCAATCATGGAGAAATCAGTCCTAAAGCAGTGAGCCCTACCACTGAGGAGACACCAAGTTAGAAGCTCCCAGGATGATTTTCTTTTTCACAGTTATCACAGCTGCAACATCCATCACAAAAACTAACAAAATCCCATCTTATGGGATAGTCATTGAGTCAAAGACACTTCTCACAGAAATGAAGCTCAAAAACGAAGAAGCTCTTTATCTGTTCCAGGCCAACAAAATCAAGTCCTCCGTGTTAATGCAGCCCAAATACATGATTGATCAATGGATCACACTTCTTTAATTTTTGCACTTTTAAATTTTTTTTTTTATTTTTCAAGTCATCTTTGAAGGGTTGAAGTTTCTCTGGGTTTTAATTTCTTGTTTCAAAACAAGTAACAGAACACAGCTAAGTAGCTCTGAAACTGCATAATGCAAGC
This sequence comes from Pycnonotus jocosus, assembly GCA_013400435.1. Classification (NCBI taxonomy): domain Eukaryota; kingdom Metazoa; phylum Chordata; class Aves; order Passeriformes; family Pycnonotidae; genus Pycnonotus; species Pycnonotus jocosus. Next base: position 280,942 of record VWYP01031338.1, read on the forward strand.
TCTTTGTGAATTCAAGTATTTTAAAATAAAACTACTAAGGGACTAGGAATTTTTTAAAATTCCAAGATGTTTGCTTGCTTGCATTTAACAACAATGGCAAGTAATCAAGAATCTGATGTGCAAGAATCTGATCTTTTTCCGCAGATATGAAACGGTCATAAAAAGTACTTTTGCTAATGCTAGCAACATATAAGACAACAGAGACTGAAAGAAGATTGACATTACTAAATTCACTCTTCTTCTCAAGAGAGACTAGTGGCATTCAATCAGCATTTTCCAAGAAGGTCCAAGCAGCCAAGTTCAGGAAGAGACTTTTGTATCTAGGACAGTGATTGGAACAATGGGTGGACATCCCTGAATGAAAAGCGTATTTGTATCTTTTGCACAGGAACTTTGCACTCCTTAAAGAACCTTCACAGAAGTACTGTGGTTTGGGCAGGACAGCAGAAGAGAGAGGCGCTCCCTAGCACTTAACCTGTCATCATTACTCACAGAGAGAGCGGTACTGGTTCGTAGTAACACAAAAGCATCTTAATCCAAGTGAGAAAAGACCACAACATATCTGTCTGTACTTGCTTATAAATGGTAAACTGAAATCTGACCGCAAGCAAGACCATGACCGCAGACTGAGTGCCTTGCCTTTTCTGCTATCAAAGCATGTGGGAAAGCTGCAAAAAGTGCATAGAAGGAATATAAGGATGGATTTTGCTGTTCCTTATGCGTTTTTTGCTCATTCGCTAGCACCGGGAATGGAAAGAAGATTATGTCTGGTTGATTGCAGGGAGCAATGACGTGTTCTGCAGGCCCTGCAGACAAACAGCACTGAGAAATTGCAGGGAACAGGTCTGCCCTTGCTATCAAGAATCTTGCTTACACTTTCTAGAACAGCAAAACCCATAGTATGAGGTGTCACACAAAACTCTGCAGTCCTACAGAGAAGAGGCTGGAGGGTTTACAAAAGGAAAGATTCTGGCTGTTTTCTCCTCAGTTCTGCTTTACCAGCCCATCCTTGCATAATGCCACTACTCGCTTCCTTTACTCAGAAATATTAGGGAACCTCCAAAATCTCCCACGGGGAGGTCGGCTCCCATTTGCTGCTGCTCTGGCTTTTTGCACGAACCTCACACAGCACCACATCTCCAGAGTCACATGGAGTCAATCCATTCACTTCCCCACTCGCCTAAGCTCACATTCTCTGCACGCAGAGGTCACACAGTGGGACGCCTGTCTTGTCACGACACCGCAGAGTTTTGCTTTTGACAAGGCAGTTTCATGAAGATGTCCATGCTCATTGCAGAGGAGTTTGACTGGATGACCTTTAAAGGTCCCTTCCAACCCAAACACTTCTATGATTCTATGAAAATATGGAAAGGGTAAATTTTTTACAGCAGGTGCGCTGGCTAATGATAAAGACATTTTAACTGAAAATTTCCTCTGCACTTTCATTTCATCTTCACATTAAAACTATTTCAGAGTAAGCCAAGCTTATTTGCAACATTACTGCAATAAAGTATTTCATTTATTCTGCTCTGAAATGTTATTATAATTTTATTCTGATGGGGGAAGTAACTTCAGAAGTCCTCATGTAATGAAAAATTGTAGAAAAAAATCAAGGATTTGTCTTATTTAACACTCTTAAATAGCTTAAATAGAATAAATTTACCACGTTGCTCAATAAGTAGCTCATTACTCATATCCATAGGAATGTACCTGCATATAGGAAAAAGCTAGCATTAGAAGCAAAATTTCAGTGCAATTATGAGTGCTGAAGACTATGGGACAAAAATAGGATTTTTTTTCTGTGGTTTTCTTTTTTTCATTTTTTACTCTACTGCTACTGCCTATGTGTAAAAGACTACAGCATTTTATAGACTTTATCAACATGAGACTGTGTGAATAAAATTTAAACAATCAAACATTACTAGCATTTATGAAAGGTCAATTCTTAAGTCATAACTACAGTTTGTATCAGAGACTGAGAAAGCAAGGTTAGTACTAGATACACAAGGTCCTGCCAAATTTTAATTTGCATGTGGGGTTGGGGTTTTTTTTGTTTTGTTTTTGGGGTTTTTTTGTTTGTTTGTTTTTTTTTTTTAATTCCAGGAATGGGTTTGCACAAAGGCAGAGCAACTATTAATAGTGTCAGAAACAGAGGGGAAGAAAAAAGGCCACCTTTTCTCTAAGATAATTATGAACAATGAAGACCTCAGTCATAATATGATGCAACTGAATGTGACCTGTATTTTCAGGAAGGTACATGCCAAATTCTTGAATTGTCATACCAGCATAATTCAGTGGGTATACAGAGGCTTCCAGATTCCTGGAGAAGTGTAAAAAAAGTTCTAGAATTGTCAACTAATTGTACAGAGAAACTGTGGAAGTGCTGATACTGCCCAACAATGGAGCAAATAGGTAGATATTTGTTATGTATAATATGTAATATTATGATATTTAGGTATCAATGTTAATTTTAGGAACATCTAAAGTCTGCCATGTTTTCTAGACCTGAAGCCACAAGATTCCACAAAGTTACTGCTTTTGCAAAAGCAAAATGAAAGTTGCAAAATTCAGAGTAAAAACCCAGTAACACAGTTACAAAAGGAATTAAAAAAACCAAAACCAGTGAGATCCTTCACTTCAAAAGCCACAGCTGGGTGGTCAGGGAATGGTGTGAGGTGTGAGTGTACTCCAACAAGAGCCGCGGCTGAGGACCCGGTAGGCGAGACCTCGTACAGACTCAGCAGCCGAGTGTGACATTTGAATGGAAGTGTGTTTCTGCATTGTGACTGCAAATGCAGAGTCCCACACAGACAGACTGGGGTCAATGGGAGCAGAATGTAACCAGTTGTATTTGGCCAGATAATGGTCATGTTTAGAAAAAAACACCCCTATTTTATTAACACTGCCTTAACTAAATGCCCTCCATTGTTTGCACTGGCTTCCTTATCATGGTGGAGCAGACTTTAACCAGGCAGAAGTAACCTAGCCATGCCCATCAGTACCTCTCAATCTGAGTTAATATACCCAAATCACACTGTAATACCTTTGTCCTACACTTCTCCCTGAAAACAAACAAACAAACAAACAAACAAAATCTGTTGAGGTTCAATCTTTATCTTTGCAAGGGATGTCGGTAAATTTGAGTCTTGCATTTGCCACACAGAAATCAAAGCTCTGTCCTCCTTTGTAAAACAAGGAATTTTGGAGATTAAAAGTACCATAATTAGATAGTATTACAGAATTGCTAGATTTCTTGCTTTGTCTCAAGACATCAAGAACCATGCACTCTTATTTACTCACAGCCCAGAAAGTTTCATCTCCTTCCACAGAAGGTGAAAACAACTTCATAGTGCATTATTCTAAACACAAGTCTTTGGTTTTGAGAAATTTCTTGTCAACATTTCTCAGTGAATGAGTGATTGTCCTGAATCACGAAGGTTTGAAGACTATACCCCTTTTAACTTGCTTGTCCACTTTACTTGAGATTTTGCCATTTGTAATCAGCAGGGGGTTTCACTAATTTGCATGAACACAGTAAAACAGGTAACAGGAAAAAACAAAGAACTTCACAAGAAAGGACAGGAAAATTCTTTCAAAGCCAAACCAGCATCACAATTTTGCATCAAAAGGTCTACAGCCTGACAACAAATGAGCAATCTCCCAAATCAGAAAACATTGTGGAGTACTAACCAAGGCTGTTGAACAGAGCTTATACTTTTAAATTATTTCAATTGCTGTACTCCAGTTTGCCTTACAGAGTGTGAACATCAGAGTTTTGAGGTGTTATTTTTGCAAACTGAGTCACAGACAGCGAGCAGCTGAATCAGCAGTCAAAGTCAAGTCTGTTGTACTGAAAAGTGCTTAAAACACTGAAATTCCAGCTCAGCTCTGTACAAAAAAAAAAAGACTTCACCTTAAACTTCCAGGTGCTGCAACTCAAAAGGACATGATCAGATGAACTCTACATCAAAAGACGATACTGGACTAGATGGACCTTAGGCAAACTCAGTGCCATTATTCTTATATGAAAAAGCAAAGTTCTATTAAATGAGAAAAAGAGAACAAATGCAACAAAAAAAATGAGCTGAGCTCTGTGTATTTTTAAAGCCCTCACCCTCCGAGACAAAAGAGTTCTTGTGCGCTGTGCCAAATCCTTAACAAACTCAGAGGAGAGACCTTGGGTATCTCTGAATGTTCTTTCACCCACCTTGCAGGACAAGTACAACAGCATGGTTATGTGTCCAAAGAAGGTGTTTGCTCACTAGCAACCACAGTGAAAGCAAACCAGCCATCATCTAACCTATTGTTTTGTGAACTGGAAATAGGTGATGCCTATCAGTGACTGACAGAACCAGCATGGCTTCTACCTTGCTTGAATAAAACGAAAGATAAGATGGTGATGAGTGGGGGGAAGAAAGTACCAGCAGAGCTGGTACTGATGGGCATTCCCTGTCTTGTGGTTAGGCAGAAGTTTATCAGGATTTGGATTAATTTTCCCCACTTTGCACATCCAGCCAGGGGAGCTGAACCTTTACTACAGTTCACCTCCCTTCTTTCATGTAAAAATTCTCCATTTGTAGCTAAGAAATCTGAAAACTACAGAGCCCAGCATCTCACCTTTGCCAGTTTAGTGAGATACAAGGCCACAGCCTGTAGCTGGAGGTACTAGAAGGTAAATTATTTTCCTTCCCCTCTCCAATGCCAACATGTTTAATTTAAAAAGAATTGGAAAACAAACAAACAAACAAACAAAACCAAAACAAGGAAAGCAAAACCAACACAAAACTAAAACCAAAAAAGAACCCACCCTTTACCCAACATATTGTTATGCCTTCACCAGTCTTCACTAGGCTTCACATCCAGATCATATTTTATAACACTGAATATTCTTTTCTGCTTGTAGCTCCATAGTGCTTAAAGAGCCCCAGTTACAGAGCTTTGTACTGTTCCTACAGTAACAGGAGAAACAACTTTCACGCCATTCAAGTATGCTACTACTGTGATCTCTTTTCAGTATCTTTGCACTCACTGAGTTTTTCAGAATTTAAAAAAAAGCCAACAAAACCACAACAAAAAGCCTCCTGGCTGATTTCAGCATAGGTACCTTCTGCTCTTGCATCTAAATTACTGGAATCTGTCCAAGTTCTCCTTATTTCCTAGAATGGGTAAAAAAGCCTAGTTTTGGGGTGGTAATGGTATGTGGTTCCTCTTATCACAATAAAACCTTCAGAAGAGTACAAAATTTAGCTAATTCACACAGGATATATACTTTTTTTTTTTTTCCAGCACCTCTGAAGCCTTTGAATCTAAGCAAACAGACCTGTGAGGTTAGACTAGAAAAAGTTAAAAATGGGCAGGTTGCTCTAGTTGTTTCTGCTAAACTTTCTTCTATTTTAACACAAGCTAGACGGACTCAGTGCTTTAAACAAAGTTGTGTCTCTGTTTGGCTGCAGTCAAAAGACTCACATTGTCTTGACTTCAGCTCTTGAAGTAGATACTGCTCTGGATCAAAGGATCAGCCAAACAACACAGATGGGGATGCAGGGTAGCAGAAGACAAGAGATAATATTTTGCAGGAAATCATGCTAACACATTGTGAGTTCCGTATCAGGTTCTTGGGTTCTTTATAACATTAATTCATCATTAGTACAGACCACATCCTAAAACTGAGGGGGGGAAAAGCAAAACAGCTTAAAAGAAAATATGCAAAGCATATGCAGGATCTAGACCTATCTCTCAGAGTTTAGTCTTCCAGGAAGTCTTGATGGTACAGCAGAGTGTTTCAACATCCAGAAACAGAATTTAACACGGAGGAGATAAGGTAAGAGTGCAAATTTTTCTTCTGCACAGTTTCTATCTTATTCCATTTCTATTTGCTGTGAAAAGAGAAACCAACACTTTGAGAAAACAGAAGAAAGGTTCAAAGCTCATCAACAGGCAAAGGCATGAGGAGGCCCAAAACAAGAGTTCTTAAATATATCCCAAATTCCTTGGTCACACCATAAACCCTAGTCAAAGGGGATTGCATTACCTGAAACAAGCTCTGGTTCTGTGAAACGTCTTGAGGTAACACAGAGCTTCAAGATTTCCCCCAAAGCAGAGGAAGGTCACTACTCCTGTATTTGATAATGTAACAAGCAACAGGGAATATCTTCTGAAAAGCAATTTTTAAACACACATACTTCAGGAAAAGCATTAAGTTAGATCCTTGTGATGTACTTTTCCAATATTTTTCCATTCAGCCCATGGCACCAAGTTCTAGGATAATCTACTTCTGCCTAGTTTTGTCTTCTCATTGAAGGAGAGCCATTAAAACAGACCCCATTCTTCTGCAGTTTCCAGTTTGTTTTGTCACATGATGTCCCAGCCAGGACTTTGAGGTTAGCTGCTATGCCTTTAAGTCCCAGCCTGCAAGACAACTTTCCTCCAACTCAAGTATTTTCTATCAAAAAGAGATGGTGTAGCACCTGGACCAAGTCATTCAGGAGCTGATTGCCCTTTCACATCCTTGCTAAATCTTCTGTGTTACCCCGCACCTCTTAAAATTTCTCTACATCCAGTTTAAAGAGAGGCAAGAAAGTAACAGAGAAGGCACAAAACAGCCTCAGAGCACAAATACACACTTTGTGTTGGCTGTGGGCAGTGAAAGTGATAACTGGCTTACATACATCAATGACAGCTTCAGTTACTGTTGACAAGTTTCCCAATAGTAAACACTGGACTAACTTGCCCAGGAAAGACTGGAGTCTTCATCACAAGAAATCTTGAAAGCTAGGTTAAATAAACACACTGAGAATATATAAGATAGATATAATGTTGCCTTAGGGTAGAAAGACATAGGGCTAGATCATCTCTCTCAAACCTTTCAACCTGTATTATCTGTTAAAATGTTGTCACCTTCTCAGCCTGTACAATAACAGCATCACCTCCTTCAGAGCACACTGCAAACCACAGGATTATCCTTCTTCTGTAATTGTCATTTCTGAACACCTGACACATATCTGTCAGGTGGACAGTGCTTGCTGTTTAGGCAGAAGGATTATTTCTAGTCACTGCTGCAACTATTCAAACTGTGCAAACAAAAAATGAGTATTTTATCCAAAAAACTGCAAAAGAAAAAAAGGCACTGTGGAGCTCCCAAGGAGATTGGAGAACTATCTGCACCAGAGAATTACAAAAGGCAGAGAGAATCTAAAGGAGGACAAGGTCAAGTCTCAATCCTGTCATTTAGGGACTAGAAAATGTTGATTAACACTTAGTAAGATCGTTCCATTATGAAAAAGTCTCATACATAAGTTAAGAAATAGAATTCAACTATATAGCACACTGCCAGTTCTTCTTCTATTTGCTCATTTATCCCAAATAATCACATTTAGAGGCTTTCATTCCTGCATAGGCAGGATTACAGATTACGTCTACAAATTCCACTCCAGAGCTGAAAAAAAAAAAAATCTATGCTAAGCTGAGCCACTACAGCTACTTTATGAGTAGATTTCAAAGGGCATCCCCTAGAGAATTGCAAGATCTGCCTACCTTCCAGAGGGAATCAGTGTAAAACTTCTGGTTTGATGAATTAACTCTGACCAAATACCATACTTGCCCTGTCTGCCAAAATCGGAGAACATTGTGCCATTACTCAGCTCCTGTGTAAATAAAGCACTTGCAAATTCCCAAGGAGATGCACCAGGAAAGATTTGAGGACTCACAGTTTTAGTATTATAAATATTCCTTCTGGCAAGAAGAAACATTCCTTCTGGCAGCTGGCTCCACCAGAGAGACCATCCCACTGAACTCCAGCACTTGGAATGGTTCATACAACTACACCACAGATACCAGCCAGGGCTCTAACAATGCTTTCACACCTTGCCTTTCAAAAACAAATTGAAACTAGACCCACCAGTCCTTTGCCCACTGGGTCAAGGTGAGCCAGGTAACTCCCTATAGCCCCTCTTCTCCTACTCATTTGCTCTCAGTCAGAAGGTTTCACCTGATTACATTTCGTCCTCAGACATGGCTGAACTACATTTGAGGACAGGTTAAAATAACTGACCTGCCTGAGGCTGCAAAGGAGCAAAGGCCACGCTGTCCTGTTTTGTCGCAACCCAGGGCATCTCTTTGGCTGCCCTGGAAGCTCAGGAGACCCTGATCAGACAGTCTGGGAACTGAGCAAAGGAAATTTGAGTTTTACCCTAGAGCACTGTAATATCCTGCACCCGTCCAGGGGGGTGAACAGGGGGGTTTTTACCCCTGTCCATGGGGGTCACAGACCATGGCACAAGGCAGAGATGAATTACAAATCTCAAGAGTGTGAAACACAGTAGTTTAGCTTATCACTGAGTGAGAAATATGTAGTTTTAGGTTTTCTATAATAGAAGTAGATGAAGACAAGATGGAGATTTTGGGGCGGTTCCCTAGGTTTTTCTTCTTCTTCTTCACCTCCATTTTCTGATGTGATGTTAGTACAATGTGGCTTGTGGAGATTGGGCCAAGTGGGTATGATCTGTTTGATGTGGATGGTGGACATTGGTAAGAAATGGTAAACAATATGTTCGTAATAATCTGTATAAAAGGGGACAAGCTTTCGGGGGAAGAGGAGTTGTGCTATGGCCGGTGTTCAAGACAGACCTCGCTGAGCACAGAGAGAACTATGAGATAAGGAATAATAAACAAAGTGATAGACCTTGGAGAAACTGAAGTCTGAAGCCTCTGTCTCTTTCTTGCGTCTGCCCCGAAACATCCAGGAGGGCAAAAAAGACTCTAAACCACCAGAATATCGGAACCATAAATCCGATACTGTTTTGTGTCACACCCAGTCCCAGCAGGACTCCATGCCAAGGCTAGGAAACCTAAGGTAAGTCCCAGGCATGTGCTGTGGGCATAGTGCCCCAGTGTGGGCACAGGCAGGGCAGAACACTCAGCTGCAGCACCTGCAGACACATCTTTGGGTAAAGCAGCAGCAACTGGCAACAGGTTCCTCCTGCTAGAGCTGTACTCTGAATGACCTTTGTCACAGGGATCTTGCTTCTGCTTACCCAAATACCATCTCCAGCAGTGTTTCCATGTAGGTAGAAAGGGAATAGGAATCAGGGCCACAACTTTCAACTTTTTCTGTACACAGGAGACCACTTCACTGAAAACAGTAAATAGGCAGGTGTGCTAAAGAAGCTATCTAGAGCCCTATTTGAAAAACTTTAAACCCATTCTTTCCACGTTGTTATTGTTATTCTTAGAACTAATCAGATGCATGTTTATAATTCTTGATGCAAAGCCTTTCTGCTGTTGATATTACAGAGTTATATTATATACATAATATAATATTTATATAATATATAATATTATGTTATATTATGCTATATTATATTATATTATGTTATATTATATTACAGAAAACTGAAGTCACACAGGCACACTATGTAAGATGTAAACTGAAGTTGGAGTGAGAACCAGGAGTTCCACTGCCCTCACGGCACTAACTGCCATACATATAAAAATAGTCCCAGCTGTTACAGCATTGAGCTTAAATAATACATGAATAGCATTGTCATTCTGCACACTCCAAGCCACAAAACCCACAATTAGTTAAAAAATAATTCTGTTTCATCCCTTACTTTCAAGACCTAGCTCTCAGGTAATAAATACTTGATAATTAACTCCATGCAGAGCACATTCCAGGTTCTCCATAGGGATGGTGCCAAAAAAGAAAAAAAATCTGGTGTCAGAGCAGAGCATTCCAAGAATCAAGTGTCTGGGTACTGAACACACAGCCCTCAGACCCTGGAATTGACATCTGAGGTCAGAATTTAAGAGCAGAACTACTCTGTCTTGGATGAGCCACATTTATCTCCTTTGAAAGCCCATCAAACATGCCAAACATATACCAGACATTAAGTGGGTGGTGCGCTCTCTTACAATCTCTTCTCCAGTGATAATATTGGTCCTCACCAGAAGAAATAGCCAGGATTTTGCACTGGCCATCTCAGAAAAGCGTGGCACCTTCAGTGTACACTCAGCCCATTAGAACTACTTCATTTTTCTTTGTATAGATCTTCATAACAGAGAAAATAAACAAGACATCAACAAGAATAACTCCTCATCCACAGAGACTTTACAATCGCATTTCTCCCTTAATACTGCTCACAATTCTCTCATCCCCTTTTTCCTTCTCAAACACACAGATGAAGAATTTAATCTTTAAAGAACCATTTTAATAATGTCAGACAAAAATCAAAGGAAGAAACCATAGATTATGAAAATACTTAATTTGATCATCTTCAGTCATTGTTGATCATCATTGTTTAAGTATCACCATGGAATTTGCATGATTGACACCAAAATCACAAGAATCAAAAAGAAGATTCTGCAGAAAGTCATATGTACTGACGGAGTTTGTGCATCTTTGCAGATATTAGGCACTTACAAAGACAATCAGTTTACTGGAACAAAACAGGTGATGTGAATTAATGACTAAAAAAGAAATATAATTGTTTAACTTAAAGCATTCCACTTCCAAGGTGCTGGCCTATGAAAAGCAGGTATACCACTAGGGAAAAAAAAGAAATAAAACAAAACAAACAAACAAAACAAAAAAACCCACAACCCAAACAAAAAAAACCCCAAAAAAACAACAAAAAAAAAAACCTAAAGAAAAAATTCATCATTTTAAAACCACATTCTGCAGGCAGGTTAGTCAGTGGTTGTGGTTCCACCAAAGCAGCCTAAATTTCTCATGTCCTTGTACTTATTAATTTACTTTAAGTCTTCAAAGATAGCAATAGGGAAGCAGTAAATTGACTTTCTAAGAGGGGACAGATGGAGACTCCACGTTACTGCTGTTTGGACCAGCTGGCATTTGAGTGCTCTCTTCCACAGTTTTTCTCACTGGTCCTGTAAGAAACCAACTGAAATTTCCCCAAAGTCACTTGCATTAAATAAATGAGATCCACTTAGTGTTGGCTGTAAGCCTAATGAAATGAAAATGATGTTGCTACTCTAATAAGGTGATTAAGGAAGCTGAAAGTGTCTTGTCTATTGGCAGCTCTGACTTACCAGTCCACTTAAGTAAAACCAGCAAGAGAATGGGGGGTGCACACCCCTTTTGTAGGTTCCTCTCCAGTTGCAAAACATGGTAAAAAATAAAAGTATAGGAAGGTTACTGTAGTGAAGCAGAGTACAAGGACTACATTTTCACTAGGCTGATGGAAACATTACCTTCCAGTTGAGCTCAATTTCACAGTAGGCAAATTTCAAAGCTTCAGCTTTTATTTTCAAAAAGACATTCAATATTTAACCAAGAGATTTTAAAATAAAATGTCTTTCAAGAATTTAAGAAGGTCCCTCGCCCAAACAACTTCCCTTTTTCAAAGACTCAGTGTCAATCAGTATGGTTGGAGGGAAAGGGAAGCAAAAGGCAGAGCAGGAAAGATAAAGAAATACTCAGATCATTACAGATGCCTCATCCATAGCTCCCTAACAAAGAGTGGGGGTTTATCAGTTTCATGCAGTAGGGTTGCATTGATATTAGGTTTGTCTACAAATTCTATTTCGCACGCCTGGGTGCAGCAAGGAGAACGCTCCAGCTCCAGCACCGTTATATTGTTTGGCGCGGACGCAACAAGCACATTCCTTGGAACATAAAGGGTCAGCTGAGGACCACGGGCTGGCCAGTAGCGACCAAGATTAAAGCCATTGATCCAAATTTGCCCCTGTTAAGAGAGAGAGAAAAAATAACAACATTTTAATAACTTGTCAGAGATGAAATGACAAAATAGAGTTAAGCAAAACTGAACTCCCTTCACCTTTCAGTTTGATTGAACACAAGGATAGAAAATATGTACAAAAAATGCTAATTACAGTCAAAAGAACTTAAATTCCCTGAGCAGTTAAAGCCATCACTAATATTTAAAAAGAGAGTGATAAAATACTGCAGTAATTCCAAATATGGCAATAATTAGAAAAATGGCTCCTTGCACTGATTTTTGCCCCAAGTTTAAGACCAAAACAAATCTGAAAACTTTATTTCCTTGAAGCTAATTGTTAAAAGAAGAGGAAAGCAGATCTTAATGATGTTATGGTTCTCTGTATAAGTATAAGACTACACTACCTTGTTAGTCCCTGCTCTGTGATTTTGAGGGCAAGATACAGCTTGTCTAGACACATGAGATTCAGATGTCTCTTTCACTTTTAATAGCTTAGTCAATAAAAGTACTTGTGAAATCACACTGAAATAAAGTACTGTTGTAGTTACATACAACCATTTAAAGCCTTGGGATCTGCTAGTATTATTTTAAGTACAATGAAATTGTGGCATACAAATTCTTAAAATTGTTTTTTATAGTTGAGGTGGTCAGAACCCCTAGCTCAAAATACTGTCCTAACATCATAAATACCTGAAATTCAAAAGACTTAAAAAAAAAAAAAATGGACAAGGGAAAAAGGAAAAAAGTCAAAACACTAATTTGTCTATAGACACATTGAAGTGACATAAATGCAGATTTTTCCAAAAGTCTTTGAATTGTCAGACTGCAGAATGTTTAATAAAACTGTAAACTAACTCCTACTGAGCTGAGCTGAGTCTTGGTTCTTAAGCAAGACAGAGGGAGGATATACTGCTGATTTGCATAAATAATTTGCTTTTACTCCTCCAAAGGGTGCTTTCACTGTATATCAAACAAGAGTTCAGTGTCAAGAAAAGGGATGGGAAGAGATAACTGCATCCCTGTTTTTCCCTCTTGCTTTGGTCTTTGGTAGTCAAAACATAGATGAAAACCAGACTCATGGCATGTATGAACACTGATAAACATAATAGAATTGTCTGAATCAGTGGAAAGTAGGGCTTTTACTGCAGTCAGTGATTTCTAAAGTTGTCTGGGATAGCTGAAATCAGAACATTTTAACACAATTTACAGAAGCATAAATGTAATATAACAAGTATTGCCATTCAAGCTGCTTTAGTGGTATTTTTCTAGTGTTCCCTTTTTCAGGTTTTGTTTTATGAAAACAAATTTTATGAAACTCACAAGAGAAACTTTTTTGGGAGCTAGTAATGTACAAATGCAGTTATTTCACCTCTGTATCCACTTCCGTGGTACAGATCCTATCTTGTACTGTTCTGCCAAGGTGTTAGTAAAACTTGACCTCAAATGCTTTTTTTTTTTTTTTTTTTAATCAAGTTTATCTTTATTCAAGCTCACTACTTTCTGTAGTAGGTTTAGAAGAAAACGTGGCATGAATGCAAACTCCCCACACACAAGACGGACGAGTGAGTGTACCCACTAGACAGTAGCCCTCCTCTCACAGAGAATGACAGTAACCTGTGAGAAGTAGGTGTTTGCTGTGGGAATCAACTGCACTAGAGTTCTGATGGAGGAGATGTGATCAGACAGGTTTCTGTTCCTGATCTGAATCAGTCACTGGTTTTAACTCCTTTTGCCAGTAAAGCTAAGAACTTAAATTTCTCAACTCCAAAAATGTCTTTATTAACATTGCAGTTTCTAAAGAGTTCACAGTCAGGAATTTGTATGCGCTAAACAAGCAAATTATCACATTAGACCTACTAATAAATATGTCCTAGACAAAATAAAAGAGGGACGAACTTCATCTTCACTAGCAAGATTTCCTTTAGCAGGGACAGCAATAATAGCTCATAATTCCACAGAAAGCAAGAAAGGTCCTGACTCTTGACTCTTTTCTTTTGAAGGAAAAAAAGGTCCAATAAATCTAAATATTCACCCAGTGGCATGTATGCTTAAGGGCATTGTGATTCCTCATGTGAAGGCAGAGTAAGTTTTATTACTACTGAAGGGTTTAAAAAGAACTGAAGGCAAGAAAGCTACAACATAGGTCATGACTGTTAATACCGCACCTTTCCTTCCAGGCTGTCCCTCATGCTATATTCCTTGCCTTTGCAAAGACAGAACCATCATTAGGACTTTAGGTTTTCTTGATAAATGCTGCTTCTGTGGTTTTTAAACTACGCAGATAGGTGAGTTTAAACCCATTAAGAATCCCATCCCACACTTAGGCAATTTACACTGTGCCATGCAAGGAACTAAGGCCCACATACAGTGGGACCTGAGTGGAATTTATACCCTTTAAGGCTGTCTACCTTAAAGGCATTTGCTCATTTGTAAAGTTATCTGAAAGTCTCAGTTTCCAGGTATCTTACTTAAAACTCTCATCCAATCCACATAAAGCTAGAAGGATAAATTCAACAGCCAAACTTAAGTTCATCTGGAATCTCTCCCCAGGACTGCTTTACAGGGTATACAAACTACATAACACAGAGGTTTCCATAGATCAGAGGAAAAGATTTCCACCAGTATCTAAGAATTCTTGGACTATCTTGACATTATAAATATGAGTTTGCCAACTGGCAGGTATAGACACCTCACTTCCTGAAGAGGATTTATGTCTGACAGGGTCACAGAATTTACTAAAAAGGTCTAAGATTCCAGCCATGAAAATAAACTATTTTTTAAATTTTATTCAGCAATTGTGTGACATGCATGTATATAGGAAGAGGGACTAAGTCAGATTTCCTCATCCAAGTTAAGTGTCAGCAACACCAGGAGCATACAATGAATCACAGCCTTCTGCATATTGTGAAGTGCTTTAACCACTACAATACTGGCAGTGGAGAAAGATCAACAGCAGCTCCTTCTCCCACTTTATTTTAATAGCAGTAAATTAATTGTTTCAGAAAAGAACAATTTTGCTACTTAACACTGCCACAGTCACTTCCTTAAAGCCTGGACTTAAATGCATAGGCTTCCAAGAGGAGTAGCACTTCAGTGCACACACTCTGCCCCCTGTGCCCCCCACCAGGCAGCTGAGCTGCTCCTCACCCATCCTGCATGCTGGTGCCAAACATGGCACTATGAAAGCACACTCCTTCCTGCTCTAGCTACACTCCAGCCCTGTGAGAAATTCTCATAGGCAGAGATCTGCCCACAAGCTTCTCACAGCACTGCTCCCTGATCCATTCAGTCCACGTACAGGTAACCCTCTCCATGTGCCATCTGTGACACACCACCAGCCACAGAGTCCAACATTCCTCATGCTTTGCAACAGGATCCCCAGTTCCTCACACAGCACCTCAAATATGATCCAAAAAACCCACACACAATCAAATGCAACACTTCTAAACAGCCTGACAGTTAACCTTTCTCACTGTTGAAAAACTTGGATGGATTGGTTGAGTTACTTTGGTTTGGGGTTTTTTTTGTGATGCTCCACTTTCTAGATCAACACCATGTATCTTTTGAATATGTTTCCTTTTTCTTAATGTTTTATCTCCAGATTTACTTAAAGCAAAGAATCTATTTCTTAGTAATTTAAAATGTGAGACAGTCACCACTATGATCAACTTCTACCCATCTAAGATAGGTGGACTTTGATTGTCCATAGAAGTTTCAGTAGCTTTCTAAGTGGACTTTGAGGTTTTGACAGCAAAAACTCGTACCTTTGTCCAACCAGGAAAATTGACATAGGTGTCTTGTGGCAAGTCTGGAATCCCTCCAGGAATTGAAAGAGTACCGGTGTAAAATGTAGGTACTTCATAACTTAGTGCTTCAACAGATCTCTTTGGGTGATCAAGGAGATTAATAACGTCATAGTTCACTGCTCCATCTATGTTGAGAGGATAGATTTCCCATCCAACAAGTATATCTTGAGCAAGAGTTAAATTTGAAACTAGACCCTAGAAGGAAGAAAAGAAAAAAACCCAACACAATAATATAATTAGCTCACATTATTGAAGTTATTTGGCTGCAACAATAAATCAGTCACAAATAAAAACTGAATCAAAATAATAGCTGACTACCAGTCTGTGTATGAAAAAAACAACCATCTGGTCTTCACCAAGTTATAAGCTTTGCTTAAAAATAAAGAGCTCCACTTATTCTCTGTGAAAGATCTGTTCCTCTTCAAAGTTTTAGGCTTTCATTCATACAAAAGGGTTTTTCTCAAATTCTTTCCTGTAACTGGGAAAATTTCTGTTTTGCTTTAACATGAACAGGATTTCCAAAACCTCAGGCTTAATAAAAAGAAGCAACATTAAATATCATTAAGCCTGAGATACCATCACTTGGCAACACTGAGTCATCAACCCAAGACATTAACTTGCGCAATAGCAGAGAAAGTGGTACTTGCTTCCCACAAATCTTTTCCAGATAAGATACAGTATGGTAAAATCAATGCACATGTCCAATTCAGTGAAATACTTTCAGCTTACAATCAGCTTCAAGCCCACGGAATCCCGTCTCATTTCTATGGGACCATGTACACAGTGGTTCCAGGCACACCAGGGTACTTGCACACCAAATGCCAAAGCAAGGTAAGGTCATAATTTAACAAGAAAGAAAAAACACCAAGTTACCCCTGCACACACCCTAATTTTGTTTGAGTAATAGTTCCTAAAGTGGTGTTTCAGTGCAATGCAAGGGGTTGGTTTTACCCGCCGGAAGAGACCCTGCATAGAAGCTGGTTTTCAGTGCAACACAAGTTATGTTGCAAATATCACACCTCAAACAGGAACAAGCAGAAACACAGTTTCTATGGCTTTGCAGAGCTGATACTACGTTCTGTGTCTGCTGTGATATCTCATAAGTACTGCACTGGTTCCAACAGGCTCACCATTTGTACCAGCATTAAGTGGTTTTCTCTTCCTTTACCTAATGCCCACTTTACAGAACAGAAGCTTATTTTGCTTATATCAAAATAAAATATCTGCAAGTGTCCAGTTAAGTGACAAAACTTTTCTGTACAGCCTAGACTCTACTCTGTCTAGCAATCAACTGAAGTCATGCAACATAACTTTAGGCTGAACCTTCCAACCTGCTGCCCTAAGCTCATCTGCAGGCACTATGAACAGGGTGATTTTTCAGATTATATTAAGTTCCTACTAATTATTCTTACTTAGGTCTGCATAAGAATACACATTCAATGATCCTTATCTGGAGAAGATTTGTAGGAAATAAATAGCACTTTCTCTGCTAGTGACTCAGTGTACCAAGATGTGGATATAAATGAGATACAGGTGGCAGTGTGCATATGAGAAGACACATAAAAACCAGAAACCACACTCTTGCTTCCCTTCTGTCCTTTAACAACATGACTTAGATCAACAGGATGTTTTAAAACCAAAATTCTTTCAAGATTCCTTCCCAAAAGCTAGATGCCTAGTTCCATTTCAAGAAGTGATAAAACTCCAGCCAAGCAAAACCCTGAAAATCTATCTTTGTTAAAAAAATGCAAGGCACAAGAAGGCAGAAACCCCACCCCTAACTGGATTTTCAAAAGCACATGAATTTTTAAAACCCAAAGTATAGTTAATTACATCCCGTTTTCAAAATCAACACAAAGGAGAGCATGAGGGATAGATTCTATAGAAAGAAAACATAGTGCAAAGCTACCCAAGGAAGGTTACCTTTTCCACACAGAAAGAATCTGCTTTTAGAGGATTATTTTTACCACAGGCATGTCCTTTAAATCTGCTTTTACTCTTAAATTGTTAAAAGGTATAAGTGCGAATTTCAGCTCAACCACAGCCACTGAGCACCTCCTTAATCCAACCTCTAAATCTCTATTTTCTTACCTTTAACACTAAGCATATAGGTTTCCTTATCATCTGGCCTGTTAATAAATAAACAAATAAATAAAAGCAATGTTTCTGCTGCCTCATCATGAAGGCACAACGCTGGGGTACCAGCTTCCTTCCCCTGCCACTCAGATAAAGGCAAAGTACCTTGAAGAGACAATGTGAACACAGTTGGCACTACTGCTACCTACTCCATCCTAATAATATCAAAAAAAATTTTTTGAAAGGCATGCTGTGGACTGTACACAGCACAAACATAACACAAGACTGACCTCTACAGAACTCCTGTCTTTTATCAGCTATCATGCAGCACTGGGGATCTCTTTAATTCTGAAACCAAGGAAGTTTACTTTTTGCCCCTGCCCTTCCCAGTGCTACATTAGTGGTACCTCCATGGTATGGGGTTTACATGGCAAGGGTTTGTTAGCAAGGGGAGCTGCAGCAGAGGTTTTCTGAGAAGATGCCAAAAGCTGGCCCATGTTAGACAAAAGCAGTTCCAGCTGACTCCGAAACAGACCCACTGCTGAGCCCATCAGTGATTCTGGGAGCATTTCTTTGATAACATACTTAAAAATAAATTGAGTTCCCCAAGTTGAGTTTGTTTTGACCATGACAGTAATTTCTGAGTGATCCCCTTGTCCTTATCTTGAACCACAAATCCTTCATTGCATTTTGTCCCCCTCTGCTGTTGGTGGAGGAGGAGTGACAGAATGAGCGCATGGCTTTGTGGGCACACAGCTGTCAGCCAAGATCAACCCACCACAGTCACTCATGCATGGAGGTGACAGGCCCAAAGTGTGGTACACACCCAAAAGCACAGGGAAGCTCTCTGATAATTCTTTCTAACACTTCGTCAGAATGGGTGAAATTGGTACTTTTGCACGCTGAAGTGCTCATGGACAGCCTATCCCAGCCACACTCAGAATAATGCAAGGGTGCACTGCTGACAAATGAAATGGGACAAGAAAGATACAAAGGTGTATTTATGTACACATACACACCACCTCCCAGCCTCCAAAAGCAATCCCAGGCTTCACTAGCCTCAAAGTGCAATCAAGTTCTGCACCAATTTCCAATACATTTTTGGAGTTGACAGAAACAACTTATTTATTGTTATCTACAAACTCAACTGAACCGGAAAATCTTGTGGGTGACACCTTGGCTGACAATATAAGTGAACAAACAAAGTTTAAAAGATGTCTAGCAGTTTTTAAAAAACTCAGATGGAAACTACTGACTAGTTACATTTTAGGTAAAGTTAGAGCTGTCTAATCCTGAGCTTTTTGTTCTTCCTAATTCACTACTTTCTTTTTAACCTGTGGAAAAGATGAAAAGCCATCACAATCTAATAACTCAATAGATTTTACTTACCTTAAAGTCATTATTGTATCTACCAAAGTTGACTCGGCCCATATTCTCTACCAAGATGTCCAGATTTGCTCCAGCCTGCCCAGTTATATTTATCTTAAGTGATTTGTCCCTTTCAAGGACACCCTGAGGTACCTATATTAATTGCAACAACAAGAAGAAAACAATAACCAGTGAAAACCAAAAATACCTTGTTATTTGTTTTTTCAATGAACATGAAGAAATTACAAGTGACAAAGGAAAAAAAGAGAGTAAAGAAAACCCGTTTCCTCTCCACCTCCTGCATGTGAGCACATGCACACACAAAGGGTGTCTACATCAACATTCACATTTCAGTACATCAACTGGATGTGATAGCAGGTTTTGATGCACCTGATTCACAAAAAACAAGTTCTCAAATTTTGTCCAGTGACTGAAAAATTTGGCACCCGCAGTGATTTAATCATTGGCTTCATCTTGCAATTATGTATGCACCAATATTTAGATTTATTTATTCCTATTCCCACACCACAAGGAAACATGATCTTGATCTGGACACAAAGGTGATGAGTCAATATGGGTCAAATAGCAACTAAAAAACTGACTGTAAAATACATGAATTTATATTAATTCTCATTAAGCAAAGCCAAAACCTTGCTTATGGAAAGAAGGATTAAGTTTCAATACAATATATTATTGTACCAAAAGATTTGGTACAATAAACTTTTTCTTTGAAACTGAGGTTAGGAGCCAGTTTCATAAGATAAGACACAGGCTCAGGCTTCCTCCTTCATCCACCCTCAAAGGAAGAAAAAAGAGAATACTAATAAAAAATCTTTGCAAATACTGCAGAAAGCCACCAAATATATATACATCAGTAACACATTCCATAAACCTCCAAGTTAATCCATTCTCTAGGTCTTTTATTCACCTCAGTCATGAATATGTGCCAACATTCAAGTATGCCAAAAATGGCAAGACAATAGATAGTCATGTTTTCTGAAATACTGATTTGAACATCTGGTATGAATTCCTTATTTTCCTCATGTGATTAAATCAGATCAGGCTTGCTTTGGTGATCTGGAGAAAGGATAAAAAAAAAAAAGCCCCAGTCTGCATCCTCAACTTTCACGAAGGCCACTGATGGCAAAAATTAATACCAGCAAACGATGTTATTACCCCATCAAC
This sequence comes from Pycnonotus jocosus, assembly GCA_013400435.1. Lineage (NCBI taxonomy): Eukaryota > Metazoa > Chordata > Aves > Passeriformes > Pycnonotidae > Pycnonotus > Pycnonotus jocosus. The sequence goes on from VWYP01031338.1 coordinate 301,073, forward strand.
AGAGACATAGGCACGATCATGGACTCCATTCAAAGGTGAAGACAGCAGCGTTGGCTCCACACAGTTCTTTGGAAGGGTAGTTCTATACAGTACATACCCAAAATACTAGGAGAAGAAAAGAAAAAAACCCAACTAATTATTAAACCACGTCATTCTGTAGTTTCAATTCAGGTCATGAATTGAAAATAACCCCCATTTCTGCCTGCACTGAAATGCTAACTTTCATTCACTTCAGACAGCAACTATCACAGACACCATTTCAGATTAGAGTTTACTTTGACCTTTAGGTAATGGGTGACCTTTAGGTAAACTGGTGAAAATCCCTTTATAACTGAGTTTATATAAAAAACTTGTAAGTTCACTCCTCACCCAGTACCCATAAATTGATACATTCATCAAGTCAACATTATCTAATTATCCATTAAATACTACACGGTTTACATCAGGAACATTTTGGAATAATTTTCATTAAGCTCCACATCAGGAATGGAAAAAAATAAGTCATAAGCTGTTCCTGAGACCTTAACAGGCTGGAGAGTTGGGTGGAGAGGTAACTAATGAACTCGGGGAAAAAAAAAAAAAAAAGGCAAGCGCAGGGTCCTGCACCTGGCGAATAATAACCCCATGCACCAGCACAGGCTGGGGGCTGATCTGCTGGGAAGCAGCTCTGTGCAGAAGGACCTGGGGGTCCTGGTGGCCAATAAACTGTCCCTGAGCCAGCAGTGCCTGGGGGCCAAGGAGGCCAGTGGTATCCTGGGGGCATTAGGAAGAGCATGGACAGCAGGTCAAGGCAGATGATCCTGCCCCTCTCCTCAGCCCTGGTGAGGCCACATCCGGAGTGTTGTGTCCAGTTCTGGGCTCCTCAGGAAAAGAGGACACAGAACTACTGGAGCAGATTAAAAAAAAAAAAAAGGCTCTTTAAGACCTGAAAATTAATACTTCAGAGAGGAGAAAAATCAAGGTGAAAGCCTAGACAGCATAGACACCAATATCCACAGGAAGAAGAAAGCCTCAGGTGCAAACAGGAGCACTGTAGAATATGAAAAGGCTTCCAATGAAAAAATCCTGGATACTGTTATAATACCATTACTTGTGTGCTAGATAAAGTGTAATGTATGACATATGAACAGTAATACCACAGACGGCTCTCAAAATAAACTCCACAAAATTATTGCAAAGTGCCTGCTGAAGGAATCCTTACCTGCTTTAGCTCAACAAAGGTCAATGGATAAGTGCTTCTCACTGGTCCAGAAGGTGATAGTCCATCAAGAACCTCCAATACAGTGCCTGCCTGCAGCACAGAAAAGGCAGATATAGGAAGGTCAGTAAGTTTCAGTCTAAATATAACAGCTTGCACATCCAGCCATCAGGTCAACTAGCTGGATGTGTCCAGAAAGTTAACAAATCTTTACACCATCCTTGCAGACACAGTTAAAATACAATACAGCAGAGATAACTGATGAATTCACACACCACATGCAGAGCAGTGTTTTAATAAAAACAGATGTCCTTATTTTGCTCTGCATTCATAAAAATAAAAGTGACCCTTTAATACTTAACTAGAACTACCCCAGGAGTTTCTCACAAAAGTTTTATTAACAAACACAACTGCTCTGGATGATTAATACAAAGCAATATATTATCTAATTTTTACTCAGTTATACTTAGAATCAAGGCAGGGAAAATGGCACTGATTCCCACTGAGTTACTCTGGAATCATTTTGAACTAAGTAGGGGTACAGTTTAGCTCCATCAAGAGCCATCCAAGATGAATTTACCCTATTTAGTCTTATATGATTTTAGGAACTCTAAGGCTGTAATTAAGTTGTCATATGTAAATAGCTGGACCGGTTTTAATGAGACTGGGAGCAAGGTTTAGGCTAGTCACACACATAAATACCTTGCTGAATAACGACTAAGATGTGTACAATTAAATTGACTTTTATTGCCATTATGGAATATTCTACCCATTTACGATTCTCTCTCAAACACCATTATCAGTTTTATGCTAGTCAAAATGCACACATTATGCCCAGTGTCTCACAAGCTCAAAAAATCAATTGTATGCAATTTTTCATGAAAGATATCTGTCTTCTTCCCCAGAATTATCATCACTGTTCAGTGGTAACTACACATTAGACATTCAAATACCTCTCATATACCAGATTTACATTCAAATGCTTAATAAACAAAAGGGGGAAAAGGTGTTTAAAATCATGTAAAACATGATTTTATCATGTAAGAGTACATGATTCTTCTCTCTGGATGGTGTGTTTGTCAGAGACACGGACAGTGGCTGGACAGAGGGTTTTTTTTGCTTTTAGT
>VWYP01031339.1:0-45228 GCA_013400435.1 Pycnonotus jocosus
TAGAAACTCCTAACCATTTTAAAGATACTATTTTTAATGATACATGAAATTATGGGGGTTTTACTGTAAGGTAAAGGCAGCACCCAGATGAAGCTGTATAACAGCTGGTAGAATAGGAAACTAAATTATGGTTTTATTTCCTCCTTGAAGCCTGGAATTTGTTTAATAAGATTTTCCATAAAAGCATTTACTGTGTGCATAAAGATAAAAACCTTGAAATCCTTACAGTGTTGATTTTCTTTGCATATAAAAATAAAACATGAAGAGATGCAGCTTTATTCCAAGTAATGTTGTTAGATGCTGTCTTATTCAGCTCATCTGTGCTATTCTGTCAATGAGCATTATGTCTACTACTACTAGAGCTCTGCCCTCGAATAACCATAATTGGTGAGATTAAATGGGAAACAAATTCTTGTTATCAGCAATTTTTGCACTTGCAAAATGTCAGGAGAAAGGTTGGGAGAATTTTGCTCTCCACCAATGTGCAATATAGGCTGGACATTCTAGGTAGAAAAAATTAAAACATTTAGCAAAAGAAATAGGTTTGCATGTTAAATCTGTTAAAAGGCTGTAATTAAATGACATTGAAGAACATGGGCTTTTATTAAATTGTCTATTCAAGAATACTCTAGTACCAGTTGCCACTTACAGCACCTAAAAATAACAAAGTAAGGTTTCTTTTAATTATCTACTGCTTTCTCATGCTTTCCTGTATTTTACTACTATCTCAGAAAAATTATGCAATGATACAAAGATATTTTTGCAAAATTTAATCCTACAACTTATAAAAACCATTTTTTTTCTTCCATGTTCCTTTAAAAAAATTCTTTATAATTCTTTACTAACACCAATGTAGTAAATTTGTCATGTACAGATGCTTATAAGGGAGATAAATTTTGTGGGAGTTTGTTTGCTAGAGTGGGATTTTGGAGTTGGTTTTTTTCTGCTTTTTTGTTGCTTTTTTGTTTGGTTGGGGTTTTTTTTTTTTTTTTCCCAGAAAATATTAATGCAGTATGTTCTCATCAGATATACACTTGCATTTTTGGGGCAGTGATTATGATTTCATACACAAATCACACATTTAAACATTTCAATGATTAATGGCATTGGAAAATTAGTTACAAGAGTGCAGTTTCCAAAACTGATATGCACCCTTGTACTCTGTGTNATATTAATACAGTATGTTCTCATCAGATATACACTTGCATTTTTGGGGCAGTGATTATGATTTCATACACAAATCACACATTTAAACATTTCAATGATTAATGGCATTGGAAAATTAGTTACAAGAGTGCAGTTTCTGAAACTGATATGCACCCTGGTACTCTGTGTTAGAACTTTTGTAATCACTGATGTCAAAAAATAAAAAAGTGCTTATAGTCTCCAATTTACAGATTACAAAACTGACAAAAAGATTTATCAGAGCACAGAGAGCAGACTTACACATTTACCTGGAATTTTTTGGTGGCTAACATCCCTAAACACAAAATTCAAGAGAAGATCACAGTTCAATAAGCATTCAGCATCATGCAACAGCCCCTTTATATTTTAAAGAAGCCAGTCATCTAAGTTCACATCTCTGATGTAGATGTGAAGCTGTTCACTTCAGGTTGAATGACTATCTTAGTAAGAAGAAAATTCTCCTTTAGGAAAAAATCTTATCCTAAACACACACACACACACACCAAAAAAAAAAAAAAAAAAAAAAATTCATTTCCAAGTGTCATTTACCTGGATCAATATACATTTCTCTAGAATAGAATGTAACACACACAAAAGAGTAGGAATCCAATTTCAAATAAATGCCTGTTTTCACTCAGCCTCCTGACACACTGGTATCCAGACCACCAAAATCTTCATGCTCTCACATGAATGCAGATGAAGCTGTATGGTGTTAAAACCACATTTGTAGCCCAAATCTCAATGATAACATGCGATAAGAAGGGATTTTAAGTGGGAATTGGTCTCAAGAATCTTCCTTATGAAAGATCCTGTTTAAGATGCTGTTTAAAGTACTCAGTTACATTTTCTCAGAATAGGACTGAAGAAAAAACTCTGGTTGATACAATTCCCCTACCAAACTTCTGACTATTACACAAAGAGGAAAAAAAAATAAAAGCCCACACAAATCAACTCTGATTCTTTAATGCTGTCATAAAACAAGCTGTTAAATCACACAAACATTCCCTAAGAAAGCTATCAAAAAAAGTCCCTCTGATCAGTTCGCGATGTGAAATGAAAAGGGGAAAAAAAGCAGAACCTTTAAAAATTTGACCCATTTTACAGCTGAGTTCACAGTAAAAGTCAGCTAGAGAGGAAATGAGTTTTTACATGGTTCCAGTTTTATGTGAAAAGATAGATAAGTTGCTGATTGCATCAGTAGTGTTTGTCATTTAATCAAATGAGAAATTAGAAGCTAAACTTAGTAATTCAGCTGCTACTGCATATATTATCTCTTCTTGATATAATCACAGAGAATTTCACTTCAAATTAACTCTTGCAATCCAATTAATGCCTTTTAGAAACCTGAACAAACATTTTCTTCTCGAAGATAGGCACATTTCTGTCCCATTTTTCATTTGAACGATCTTTGCATGAAAAGAGACATCTTGTGTTTTAGAGGTCACCTGCTCCTGCTGTTTGTTCTGCCCCTGAAGTCATAATCTCCTGCCTGTGACATCACAATTGGTTTCCACAGAGCTGATTATAGCCACAAACCAAGGATTATGACTTCAGGTGAGGGAGAAGCAGCAGGAACAGATGAGCTCCTAAGGAAAATGTTCCCTGTTCATGACTGTATCCTTAGAAACAAAGTGCAGAAAGTAGAAGCTGTGCTCAATTTAAAGGAAAACACTTTATGTGAGATGGCAGTATCTGTCAGGAATTGCCTGTTGGTCGTATGCATGTAATTATTTTCCATATAAGTGTTGAAAAGCAAGACCTGGAAAATATTCACTAGATAATACCAAGGCTCCCAGAACTACATTTAGTTTAGACTTACAAGCCCCAGATTGTCTCATTATGTATTACCCATAGCAAACAGTAGATTAACAGTGCACTTCACAATAACAGTAAAGATATTGCACCAAAGATTTTATAATCTGAGTTGAATGAGAACAAGCAGAACTCTAAACAGGACAGAGTGTAAGATGCCAGGGCAGAAAAAGCAAATTAAATAATAATATAACTTTGTGAGAAGCCAATGTATATATCTTGAAACTACCAAATGTAGATTTTAGCATGAGTTATATGCTCTCTGTTTAAGAAAAGGGGTATTTTTTATTGCCTGTCAACTTTAACCCATTGTAAAAAGTAGTGTTTTCTGTCTAATGGTGACATCAAGGGGCTTTGGGACTCCACCATTTGCTTGCTGAATTACTTTAAATAAGTCACACAATGCATCCGGATCTCATTAACTGTTCTGTGAAATGCAGTATTGCAGGAATTACAATAATAACAACCTTTTAGATTTTCAGATGTCTTTATGTTCTGAATGTCAGAAATATCCATATCTATCTATCTATCTATCTAATAATTCTCTCACTACAAATATAGGCATTTGGCCACATTCTCACGCCAGTAAGTTGTAACCAGTGTCCCTTCTAAAGTCAAGGATGGAAACTTCACAGATAAAGTGACAATTACATTGTAATGGAAGTACAAAATGAAAAAAAACAACCATTTTCCCTTCTAGTTTTGGATCAAGAAATACATTTCGAAGACATCAGAAATTATACTTCTTGGCAAATTAATTATTTTTTAAAAAACACTGTTGTTCAGGGAAACAGATAAAAAATCCCCTTTAGTGACATATAAAATAATAAGCTTTTTAAAACTGTAAAAGTTTGCCATGTTGACATTGTACTTTGAAACCTGAAAAAGCCTTCATTTTGACTCTGCTGAAATACAGTATCTGTGCTCAAAAGCTTTCCAGGTAGTAATATGTCATAAATTATAATTAATCTTTTTAAGCTTCACCTTGATGAAAGAAGTCAAGCAGCTAAGACTAGGTCCTTAGTCTTTAAAATTTCCACTTGCCCAGAAGATATTCCACTGGGCTCCATACTCAGCCCCCTATTGATTTTAATTTATATAAATGATCTGTTGCTTCTCTCACACTACTGTAGGGGTGCCATGCACACTGGCAAATTAGAGACAGGCTGGTGGTAATGAATTACTAGGCAGACACTTTCCACATGAGCTGCTACTAACACTGATTTAATTATTCCTTCAAGAAGTTAAAATTCAGGTTTAATTTCAAGTCTTGTTCAGGCTGTGGCTGGATGGCTAAGGGAAGTAATACCTACCAGGGTTTATCTGACTCTGAATTATATTGAAAGTCAAAAGGAAGAAGAAAATAAGTAGACTAGTAACTAGTATGACTAATAATAATGAGGTACACAATCTAAGTGGAACTAGTTCAGAAAATGTGAAAAAGGCCTGAGGTCAGTGCTAAGGTGCACTAGGTTGAAACACAAAGAAACAAATTGCACCTTTTTGGCTGCTTCTGATATTCAGAAATAGGACATTTTCATTTCTCCCTGACTTAGTTCTGGGCAGAAGGCCTGTACATTTAAATCTTCCCTGTGTCTCTAAAAACATAGGTGGCATGTAATGTTTATAGAAGTTCTCATCAAACTAATGAAATTTAACTTAGTCAAGCTGTTTTCCTTCTCAGTGGATCTGATAGGTAGATCTGCAGGAGCTCTGTGTGAGCTTGACTGGGAACTGGATTACAAACAGGGCCAAGCACTCTTCTGAAGGGCTTAAAAGTATGCTTCTAAACTCTCATGCTCTGCTATTGCACAGAGCACCTGTAGTTTCACCTTTAGAGTTTTGAAGTCCATAATTTCTGGTGATGCACAAAAAATGGTGATTTCTGAATCAGTGCATGTTGGCCTATGATTCCCTCAGCCATGTGACCCCGGGGTCCATCAAAAGAAGACAATATTTAATTGTGCAAATATCTACTGTACCTTTTGAGCTACTACTTGGGTGTCAGATAGAGGCCAGCACACCTGGGACTATGGAACACTGTTCAAGCAGGTGACTCAGCTGAAAATCCATCAAGTGTTTGGGAGTCTATGAGGAGTTACAGAGAAGGAGCTGGTAAGAAATCCTGCTTAAGACACGTAGGAAAAGATTGTTTGCAAACTCTACTGACCATTCATAAGGAGACTGTTGAGAAAGCTGAAAGGTAGTTAATGATTGCTAAATTGAAATCTTTACAAAGACAAGAAAGTGGATTGTTCTCAAGGGATTATAAACTAGGAAGAACTGGACAGGTACTTTCTGAATGCATCCAGAAGTCAGATCAGGAAAGGCTATTTTGACATTCTAACACTTTCAAAGTTGAAAAATGCTGGAAGGTAGGGTTTCTTGAAGGCAAGGTCTTGGGGTGTCTGTCTGTTTTATTAGTGTCTCCTGCATATTAATACCTATGGACAGGAAAAAAAAGAAAAAAGGCAAATATTAAAGGGGAAAACTGCTCAACCTGAAAAGAAGAGGGGTGTTTCTCTATATGTACATCTCTTGTTGAACATGCAGATGCCCCAACTTTATACATAACCATGACAATCTCTAATATGTCCTAATGCCCACAGTGGAGAAAAGGCTCCCCCTATAAGGTCCCCTATGCAAAGCCCAGTAGTAGGTCTGCTTCTTGTTGTAATCCACATTGTCACTGCATGTGCTGGATACTCTCTGCTCATCTCTTTCTGGCCAAGGCAGAGTTTTGATGTTGTGGAGAAAGTTCTGGCTGCATCAAAACAGGTTTAACTGCTGTTGTTTCCATCTTCCCATTCTGAAGTCACTTCCCACTCCTACAAATGCTTGTTCTTTTATATTTCATTTCATTTCATTTCATTTCATTTCATACTTCATTACTCTTTGCTTTTGGCAGCAATTTCATTACTGTTTAATCAGGTTGATGGCCATCTTGAGTAATTGTCATCATTGCTGATTTCCTTACACCATTATCAAATTTGGCTAAAAATCTTCTTAGTCAGAGGTAGATAATGAGGTTGTTCACATCAACAGTTTACACTCACACTCTTCCCTTATTGCTTGTTATCCAGGCTGTGTCACCACAGGGATGCCACACAGACTTCCCCAAAGTACTAAACTCCCTGAGTATTGCCAGGCATCCTCCTCTGATCTAGCAGTACAGATCCCATTGGGTCTCACTGGCACTGGTATTTGCCCTCTACACCATAAACCATTGTGATCTATGCTATAGCTTTATTTGATAAGCCAGGAATTTCATCCTTCATAGGTATTGGATTTTCCTCCTGGTTTCCTCATCTATATTGGCCTTTCCTGGGCAAAATATAACCCAAAATATTACTGCATTCTAATAAATATATTTTTGGCCTCCAGGCTTCTCCTTTTTGTTTTGTCCTTGCTCACTTTGATTGTTGTGTGGGGGAGTTGTTGTAATTGTGTTGTGTTGGTTTATTTTCTGAGTCTCTGTTATCTCTCTGCACACATAGTCAGGAAAGGGGGAAGGGCTGCCACCGTGTTTGTCTTCCCACACACAGCTGTCTGTGGAGTGTGCCAGATTTTTTTTTTTTGGCATTTTTAGTTTCTCTTCATTCCCAGGAAGCCCATGAACTTTCAGCAACTTTGTAACTATTGATTATTACTATTATTTCTCTTACCTGTTGCTATTTTGGTTTTTTGAGTAAATATGAGGGTTTATATCTACTCATATTCATCTCTCCCTATTGGTGGAAAGGCATTGGCTAAAACTAAAGGAGAGGTAAATAATTTTGGAGTATCTGTCTCTTAAATTGTCTTTAAACCAAGACATAGACCCATGCTATTATTTTTTATCTGGAGAAACCAGAAAACTGAACGTTTAATACTTCAGAATAATCAGCAAAACTGTGGAGTGCCTTCACTGAGTCAGAAATTAATAAAATGAGAAATGGTATTCTGTGCTCTGCCAATGTCAAGGGATTTATATTCCAAAGATTTCATTTCACTAATGTCATGTAGGTCTTGAGCAGACATTTCACACCACTCATCACTCTCAGAGGCAGAGAAGCTGCAGTACATCAATGTCTTTAATGACAGCACTGACATATCTCGAATGAAGAGTCCCCCATGTTTATCCTTCAGGATGTCAGTTTTATTTCTCCATTTCTAAGTGTTGAGGCTTGTTTGTGGGTTACAAGAGCAATATGTTTGATTGCATGAAGATGCCTTTAAACCCAGGGACCCAGCATTACAAGAGGGATCCTGGATCATCAAGTGCAGTCTCCCCAGTTTTGATGATATGTACACAATTTAGCTGACTTCAGACATCATTCAGGCTCCACTACAGAGACAGGTTTTCCTCTGACCACATCATCTAAGAGTCTGGGTATTTTTGCTTTCCAGATGCTTTTTCCTAGTTTTAATTATTTTAGTTTATAGTCTGAATGTTTGTACCAATCACCACTTCATATCCATTTCTTCCTATTCCAGAATTATTATTCAGATAGAGATTTTTTTTCTTAGCACATACCAAATTGATGTATTTTTAAAGTGCAAAGATTTTTCTACATAAACTTTAATTTTCTGCCCTTCAGTTTTCCGTAATAAGACAAATTTTCTAGCTTCTTGGTTACCAACATAAGCCTTGTAAATGTCTGTTAAACAAAAACAGTAACTGTTTTTATTTAGTACTTCAGCAGAGCAGATACATCATAAGTGAGCTTCTGTATGAAGTCTCAGTGGTGACAGTGTCTCCTGGAAAAATGTCCTCTGGTACAAGGGTCACAATGGATTTTCCCATGGTCACAGCACTTCAGTGTCTGCACTTGTATTGTCAATAAATAAATACTCTTTAAGCAGATGTAATTCCTGGTTGTCATATTTCCACCTTTGATAGAAATTTATCTTTGAAACAAATCTTTTTCTTTGTGGCAGACAGATTCTGTAAGACACATACTTCCAAAGCATGATACATTATCGTATCATGCCTAGTAAATGGATTGTTTGGTTGTTTGGTGGATTTTTTTAAATTTTCTGTTTTATAACAGCAGTCTGCTAAATATTTCTGACAAAAAGATCCTCCACCTCTACGGAGTTTCCTTAAGTTCTTCTGCTTCTCATCTTTGAGCTCTTTTGTTTCTCTGTGTCTCTTGAACCTTCTCAGACTTATCAGTCCTTCCAAATCCTGCTAGGGTGCCCTCACTGCCACATCATGGTTCTTGTCTTGTACATCTCAGGGTAAGAGCTTTGGGAGGATACAAGCCAAAAATGCAGAAAAGGGTGAGACAAGCACGACACAAGATTCTCAAGGAAACATTCTGTCTTCTCATTACTTTCAGCAATAATAGCTCAGAGGCTTTTTTTCTGTTTCCAAGGATTTAAACCGATGATTTTTGAAAACGTCAAAACTAAAATTGTTCAACAAGACACAAAAATATTTCTTTTTAGATTACATATATTGTTCAAAGTGAGGAAAATTTTAGCTAAACTACATTTACAATACATTGTAATTTCAATATCCTAAATGTCTTCTTCCAATACGTATTTAAAAATACTAAAAAATCAGAGATGATTGGTTACAACAAGAAAAATATTGGATATGCAACCAATTAGAGGAAGACAGAAAGCATACATCAGAGAAGGAAAAGAGACAAAAATGATATTCCAATAATTTGCAAAGTCAAATATTTTTTAATGAAATTATCCAATAACAAGCAAAAATAATTACAATATTGGAAAATTTAAAAGTATTTTTTCATGTGCTGGAAGAACTCTTGAATCTCTGTTAATAAATATTCATAAAATAGATTATCATTAGTGTATTTAAACAGAAACAGTTTTTAATATTTTAAATATTTTTGTGACTAAGAAGTTTTCCCTTGGAAACAAAAGTAACTTGTCTGATATCAGACAAAAAAACCCCAAAACCAACAAACCCTTATAAGCCTTATTTAATTAATCAAATCTCTCAAATAATTAATATACTCTAATAGATTGAAAAATACGATCAAGAAATATTAACTCTAAAATTCAAAAATATTTTTAGGAAAAAAATCACATCTAAAGAGATTTTTAAAATTCATGTCAGCTTTCGTGAATATGAAGGATGATCTAATTTCAGCAAATCAATCATTCTTTGTGAATTATCCATTTCCCTTTCATTGTGAGGGAGAGACCTGCTGGCAGATGAGAAATGATTCCAACCCAGTTTCTCTCTCTGGACTAGAAGGAAGTTTAAGCAGAGATCTACAGTGAATCTTCATGATTCTTACATGTGATGTAGGAATCACATATCATTTAGCAGGGAAAAGAAACTGTGTCTATCCTATGAACTCTAGCATGCCTGATAAAGCTGGAGTTTCTAAAGTCAAGGACAGTTACCTAGCAGCAACCCTAAGGATCCACAATCCTTGTTTTGGTCACAATTTTATCAATATATATTTCTAACATCTAATTATTTCTGATTGAAATACTTGAGCTCTGTATCACTGCCCCCACCTTGAAACGTGAGTGGTTTTGATCCTGCTGTCTCAATACCTTGTTAATGTTTGCATAAATGTCCTATTCATATCCTTTGTGTCTGTATTCTGTCAAATGCACCATGCTGGAGCAAATGGGGTTCCTTTGCTAGTTTGACAGGGAATTAATCAGAAGCATCCAAGCAAAGTTTAGTTTTGGATTTCTTAGTTGTGTTTTCTGTTTATTTTCACTCAGTTGAAGACCTTAAGTATGAGTATATCTCTAACCTCACCACTCTTACCAGTGCTATACTAAGTCCCACAAAAACAGTATAGGAAAGCTTAAAGAATTCCTTTAGCATCATAGAGGAATTTAGCCATCACAGCTGGAACAAAGTTTCTTTCATCATCATTTTCCCTTCCAAAGGACAAAAATACACAAATAGCCCAATGAATCTCTCATTTTTCATGTGGTGTTTTATCTTGCTTAGCAACATTCAGTAAAAATATCTGTCATGACTGTCATATAACATATAATTAAGCCTTAAAATGTGTCTGATTTAATGGGTGACTCTGGTTATTCTTGCTGCTTCATGTATTATGCTTACATTCACAAAGAAATCTAATGTATTCAGTTAGAACTGAGATGACATTGGGGTAGCTAAATGTAAATGAAATAAAAACTTGAAGTAAGAAAACTGAGACGTGGCAAAACCAGGAAATGAAAAAACATACAAAATGTTCACTGTAATAAAATTCTGTTCAGCTTCAGAACTACACTCTACTTACACTGTTACTAAAAGATACAAGATTAAGTATTTGGGCTATTCCAGAGGAGACAGTCTGTGCTGACTTGATTTACAGATGTTTAATTCAAAACTTTGATAAGAATCATCATGTTGCACCACTGTTTGACTTACAATGAATAAGCATAATCTCAGTTCATGGAGTCATAGAATCATGCAATATCCTGAGCTGGAAGGGATTGAGATAGAAGGTCCACATTTAAACACAGGATCTAAAATACTACTAATTGCAACCTATTACCTCATAATTACTTACAGATTAATACAATTGGAAATCCCAGTAGAACAGGTAAAATTAATTCTATTTTTTTCCCCTTAAACTTTGAGATAAAGTCACCTGTACATATAGGCTATTTTCTCAAGCTTATCTTCATTATTTCAAAATTTAAGGCTCAGGAAAATAATCTGTCAAATCAAGAAGAAAACAAAAATTACTTTCAGTATTTTGACAGTTTCATCGTAAGTGCATAAAGACAAATTAATAGGCATTAAAAGCAGATTTCCAGTTTTACTGGAGTAGCAGAGAGAAGACTCCATTGTAGACACTTGCAATGCTAGACACTACATTATATTTTTGCCTCAGTAGACCACAATCTAAATAAAGTTAATGCAATTGGAAATTCCAATTTAAATTTTTTAGTTTTGTTTAGTTTCATTTTGTATTGATGAATGTATTTCTCCTTTTGTTTACAATAGTTGAACCATTTCAATCCAAAATTATATGTCTTAGTTATTCATACTCAGGCAAAATGAATTAATCTTGATTCTTTGTTGATTTAAAGATTTCTTTTCAGAGGAGTAACAGAATTATTGCAGATCTTTCTCTTGCAGTAGCAGTCACATTAAACTACCAGTGCCCCAGTGAATGCCAGGATTTTCCTGTCATATTATATACAGAAGCTGTACTGAATACAAACAATTCAAACTGCTTGACAAAAAAAATACTGAGTAGAAATGTTAAGCAAAAAGTCTGCTATCTTAATTGCCTACTCTTAAATATTAAGCTTCCTTAGTTTGAGTTATACTGAAAGTATTTAGAATAAGTCAGGTCTAATTATGTTCCACTTTCTTAACAGCCATTTTATCCTGACAGCATTTACATGCAAGAGGATCAGAAGGACAAATGGTTTCACTTAATTTTACAACTTGATGGAACATTCCACATCTCACATCACGTTTCATAGCATTTCATAAGCAATGGGAAGATAAAACCTTGAAATATGTTTTTCATAATTTCACCAAAGTTTTCACAAACTTGAAGCTTTGCAGATTAAAATGCAAGTACATCTGCACCAAATGGAGCAACTGTGATCAGATGAAGATGTTTAAGTACTTTATAAATATATCCATATATGCAATACCTTGTTATAATGTACTAAAAGCTCCTGATTTGATCACAGATATTCCATGAAAGAAAGCATGTTGCTCTTTGGAAATGTATAGATATAGTACTCTGTACACACAACATTCAATGCACAAACACACATAACATATAATTTATTACTTAGAGGAGGTAGAACAATGATCTACACTACCAATAACATATAGATGAAATTGAGTTTTGCCAGGGCAAAATGGAGAAGACCTACAATCTATTCACAATGCTTTGGAAACTTTTTTATTTTATGTTCAGTGTTTCTGTCCATGGCAGTAATATTATCTCTGATATTTCAGTAGATAATGATCCTACCATTCCCTGCCCAGCTAAACTTTATAAGGTAGAAACTCATGTGAATGTTTCAACAGCATTCCAGGAGAAAAAAAAATAGAAATGTCGTTGTTTTGCAGAATTTATCACTTTCAAACTCGTATTTTGGGAATACAGATAGAATAAGCTCCATCACGAAAATTTTTCATACAGGTTTTGAGAAACTCAGCAAAAGTGGGATTCATCTCATCTCAATTTAGCTATGAAAAGACAGGTTTAATTAAGTCACATCTGTAATGGAGTCAGTGAAGAACAAATGACTCCCAGTCAGTGTGCCTTTATTAAGGATAATGAATTACTCTCTCATGAAAAATACTATGGCAAAGCCTGTACAGGCTTAAGATCAAGATCAAGTGAAAGTTCATGGTCCTTGAAAACGGCAAACCTAAATTTTCATCTACCAGGATATCCCCTTTGAATTTTTTATTGAAAACAGCATTGGAAACTGGAAACAGCATAATTTTCGAGATTTTCAAAAATCATAACATATTTTAAGAATGCGAATATTCTTTTTATTTTCTTCTCTAATGACCTGGTCTACCATTAACATTATGATGGCTTATCTACATAATCTTTTGCAAGCAGATGAAAGCTCAGTTCATGTTTGATTGAACCAAGATAGACATAGATCAGTAAGTCTCATACTTAAAGCAATGATACAGCTTATAAACTTTCAGAGTTCCTGAACACCAGGGTGAATATAGAAGAGAAATCCCTTTACAGGAAATGTTAGTCAATGAAATATTGGTCATGTGGGAAATCACAGGGGGTACTAACACCATCAGGAGGAAAGAGAGTTATTGAAGAATTCTGACTAAAGGATTTTCTTTTTTAAAATGTGGCTTTTGCCACATCCTCTTAGAAGTCAGAATATTTCATAATAGCTGGTTTCACACATTTCAATTTCATAGAATTATGCAGTGGGTTGTGTTGTAAGGGACCTTTAAAGGCCATCTAGTCCAACCCTGCAATGAGCATGGGCACCTTCCATTAGACCAGACTGCTCAGAGCCTCATCCAGCTTGGTCTGGAACACTTCCAGGGATGGGTCAGCCACTGGGAACCTGTGCCAGTGGTTCATCATCCTCATCCATAAACATTTTCTTCCTTTTATCTAGTCTGAATCTACCATATTTTAGTTTGAAACCATTACCCCCATCCTACTGTAATAGGCTTTGCTAAAATGCCTGTCTCAATCTTTCCTGTAAGACTTCTTTAAGCACCCAAAGGCCACAATTAAGTCTCCCTGGGGTCTCCTCTTCAGGCTGAACAACCCCAGCTTGCTTAGCTTTCCCCACAGGAGATGTGCTTCATCCCTCTAACCATCTCCA
Source organism: Pycnonotus jocosus (assembly GCA_013400435.1). Lineage (NCBI taxonomy): Eukaryota > Metazoa > Chordata > Aves > Passeriformes > Pycnonotidae > Pycnonotus > Pycnonotus jocosus. Next base: position 13,285 of record VWYP01031339.1, read on the forward strand.
TGATCCATTTCTGTATTCACTCCAACATGTCAACATCCTTCCTGTGCCAAGGATCCCAGAGCTGGATGTGGCTTGCAGGTCTCACCAGAGCAGAGGGGCAGGATCCCCTCCCTTTCCCTGCTGGCCACGCTGCTTTGGATGCAGCCCAAGATGGGTTTTCTGGCCTGTGAGCTCACACTGCCAGCTCCTGTCCAGGTTTCCATTCACCAGTACCCCTAAATTCTCCTCATAGGGCTGCTCTCAAATTTCTCAGAGGAGATCAAACTTCAGTCCAGTACAATCTCTAGCACTACCTTTAGAATTGAGATCATAATTAGAGTAATCCTATGGGATATCACAAGCCCTCCACACTAACTGGAAGAGAACTAGTAACACATTCCAGGAAGTTTTGAGCTTTTGGGGAAAACTGAAATCATTAATGACTTAAACATTGCTAGACTAATTGGAGGACTTTTGACCACTATGGCAAATTGCAAAGAAGCAGCTGTTCATCTGTGACCCTCCCCAAATATGCCTACTAACTGGAATTTGGACTGTGATGGGAACTTCAGATAAGATAAAGAAGGGTACTACTGTCCAGTCACCCCAGGTCTGGGAGGAAGAATCCACAAGCTATACTGGAATAGAAACTGGAATGTTGGTGGCTCAAACATTGAGGCCATGAGCTGCAATGTAACCTCCCAGGTGCAGAGGGCGAGCACAGCCAACAGGCTACAAGCTGGGTGTTGAACTGCCGCGGTGCGCTGTCCCTNAAATTCTTCCAGGCAGCTAATGCCTCTTTGTCCTTACTCAGCCCAATTCAGCTGTGATAACTGCTCTCCTGAAGAATTACCAGAACACTCACACATAGAACTGAAGGTGCTCATCTCTGCTGATGACCCATCATGGGCCATAGTAGGCTCAACTGCACTGAGTCTAAGAGGCAGCTGTAAAGACTTAGACCACCAAAGACTCCAGAAGTATCCCACGACTCACAGCATTACATCATCCAGTGTAAAACTTGCTGCCCCAGTTGTGGTACTGGGAGTTTCCACCTGAACCTGGGGGAATATAAACCAAAGGATTTGTAGGAGTCCCCTGCACTGCCATCACTGCAGCCACTGTTCCTTCAATCAAGACTCCAGACACCAGTTCTGACCAACACACATCCAAATTCTAATAACAAACTGTGAGATCTAGAAGTGGTGAGATCTTCCTATTCTTATTCCTTCTTTCTTTTCCTTACAAGTATTTTCAATGTTATGTTTTATTGTTATATTACTATAGACAATAACAACTAAAGTAGCTACATATTTGTTTTCCTTTGCAATTAATTTGTTTTAAATAAACATATCTATATATTTACAAATACTGGTCATTCAGTGTCACTTCACTCTAGTCCACACCAAGGTATCTATTGACAAGAACCTCAATTACCCTTGTCTTCTAAGGTGGGTCATAAGATTTTTCTGATTATTCTCTTCAGTTCTTATACTTCTCCTTAATGATGTCCTATTACCTCACATACAGACTTGCAGGAAATAGTGATGTTATATTATCTATCTAGTAATATGGATTTTGAGAGTATCTTCTATTTTTTTATTTGCTGTAACTGTAATTGATAGGGTTGGGTAATTCTGGTTATTTGACTAGATTACCTTAAAATTATATGCAAGGTACAGTAACATGAAATCAACTGACATGTTTTGGCCACCTATAGGTGTTGTGACAAATTATGATGGAAAATATGTTCTTAATAAAAATAGTAGATGCTAGTTCACTCAAAAGGTCTGTTGAACATGTTAATGGGGGATGCTCTAAAAATATCACTTAATGACATAAATGAAGAAAGGAGACATAAATGAATCTAGCATATGGTGCTAGACAGAATAAACATCACAATACAGTGGAGAGATGTATCAACAAGGATTCATGGGATTTTAGGGGTTTATGTTTAGAGTGTATAAACCTAAAATGTTCAGGACACTGGAATCTGGGACCTTTTCCCTGAAAGTGGTTCCTTAACACCGACCTTTCCTGCACCCAAAACCTATGATTATTTTCTAGTACTGAGGGTAGTTCCTCAGCTACAGTAGCCTTTGTATCAACTATATTTAATATGGTAGATTGCACTTGGACATCAGTTTAACAATTGTTGTCATTGGACAAATCTAAGTTAGCAAGTGGCAAGATACAAAGACAGAAAGCAGAGTGTCATGTGTTGTGGGCCAGCATCATTCTAGCACCATTTGTGGTTGCTCACTGCCAATGAAGCTTGCAGCAGTTACTGGTCCTACAGAGCCAGTGAGTATCTATGCTTAACAGAGGATGTGAAATAAATTTTTATATCTCAGATTGTCTGGCCATTAAAAATAGAAACTTCTGTGTACAGAGACCAAATGGATAGAAGGCCTGAAAGAAAATTTGCTTTCCTCCAAAGGATGCTACATTTTGCCCACAATGCATGCTCTCTGTAGCATTGCAGAAGAATACTGCATTGGTTCCCGGTTTCTGCAGGAAGATATTCAGCCTAAAATTTATATCTTTTAGTTGATTCTAATACAGTCAGTTGACAAAGCTTAGGTACCCAATATTACAGTAATACTGGGCTTTAAATCAGTTTTTCCAAATTAAAGTATTACTAAACCCTAATAGTAGGAAGAGGACCTAACTTAGGATAAATATAGTCATCTACACTCAGTTAAGCTTTGTTACTTTATATCTCAAGCACATGAGAACAGAGCTGTTTACCTTGTTTTAAACATCACAAAATATTTTTGCTGTGGTGTAAGAAAGTCTTATTTATATTTTTAGCCTATTCTTTTCCAATGTTGTTCTCTCAATTTCTAGCTATAGATGTATAATCTGCCTAATTAAAATACCTCAAAACATATTAAATAAACACAGAAATTATGAAGAAATACTTGCCTGAAGTCGTGCCTTCTACCTGTTTGTCAAACAATCTGCTATTAAACAGTATTGATAAAAACTCCAATAATCTGTTCAGGTATTGTATTAATAAAATATAGAGAATTGCTCTGCATTGCTCATGGAGTTTCCAGGTGGTGTGAGTAGATTTGTTGAAATAGAATTTCATATGAATCTCTACAAATCAAAACCACTACTTTTCAAAATGGTCCATATATGCTTAGCACACCATCCCAAACTGTCACACTACTTTGGTAACAACTCTTCATAGGCCCAACATTGGGTTCCAATAGTTTTCAATTCCATGGCACAATTTTTCCCCACTTGGCATTGCTGAATTTTATCAGTTTCCACAGATGATAAATCACTTAAAAATCAGTAAAATTGTTATTCTAAAAAGCCTCCTAGAATCTAGCAAATGGTTCCTGTCTCAGTTTTTCAGTCTTCGTACCTAGCCAATCACCATGGCTGTCATTCCACCTATTTATTTCATTGCATCATAAGGCAGCATAAATTTCATTTAAATTATCTCAGATGTTGTGAAGTGTATGAAAAAGTGATGCATATGCTTGGCGTAAAAGGCACAGTTAAAGAATTTCATTCCATTTTAGCTTTAAGTGGTTAACAAGGTTTCATTGGATATTAATAAAATATCACCTTCCTAATGCAGACTTTTCAGAAAAGAGCATAATTCCACAGAAATGCTCCAGAAAATCATTTGCACTTGCTATGTAAAAATAAAGGCCATGAGTGACTGACTTTTCTAATAAAAATGAAGATTTGTTCCAGCTTTTAAGTAGATGCACATGGTAGATAAATGCTTTTCTCTTTGGCCATTATCCAGGGAATATCAGGGCTGATAAAATACACAGTGGATTTATTATTAGCTGCCAGAATAAAATGCTCAAAGACTGCCTACAAGCATCACTGTACAGGAACTGTTGCCAACATTCAAAGGGGCCTCCAGACTAGGTGATGCACTATGAGATCCAAAGCACCTTTATTGTCACCCTGGTTATATTATTATCCACTTAGATTCTCACTGAATTTGACATTTGGTCTACAAATGCAAAATTTCTCGACATAATTTCATCCAATGTCAAAGCCAGACTCCTTCTTGAACTTGCTTTTAAAATGAACATGTTATATTTGGGCTTGCAAGTGTCAATAATGCTTATCCCTTTATTCAGCACACTGAATAGAGAGTGTGCTTCTGTCTTTTTTCTGTCAAATGGCACACTGATATAGCAAAGTAATACAGGTTATACAAGCCATAGTAACTGGAACTAAGGAGGGTACATTTCAGAGCTGGAAGTCTGAGTTTCGCTGTCATTTTCAGAAATATGTATTCTATAATATTTAGTAATAGTTATAGTGTCTATGAGAGACAACTCAATTATTCGCCATCCCAATTAAATTTTATAATTCTTTCAGACCCATTTTACAAATTAATCCATAAGCACCTCTGAATAAATGTTTACAGGAACCAAAAAATCTGGCATGTAAAATGGAAGCACTAAAAATCTTTGGAAGACCTATACCAAAAAATGTTACTCATTCTCTGAATAATAGAAATAAAAGTAGAGCAGGAATGTGTGTCTGTCATTGCCCTACAGTCAAATTATAGGGTGAGACATTGTTCCCAGTGAAATCAACATCTCACTTTTAAAAAATATTACTAAATAAGAGGAAAATAAAAATACAGATGACTATGGAGGAAATTGTATTATTTTGCTTCAAAAGATGAGTCAGGCTTTATATAAAAGTTCAGAATAAGTGAGCATAATAATCCCTTTCTTACTTTAAAATAAATTCACTTACAGGTGGGAAGGGGACTTTTTAACATATTAAAGATGTGAGTAGAAAAATAATTCAAAAATAAACCTTATGTCCTGAAATTTTAGTAGCACATAAGAACTCCACTCAGGGTTAATTTAATGAACATATCTCTCTTGTACTCAAGTCTTATCAGTTGTCAGTGTATCTTTCTAATTGCCCCTTTTTCCTTTTCCTGTTTTATCTCTAATTTATGCTGAGAGTAGCTCTTTTGTCCTCATTCAAATGAAAATCACACTCATATCAAAAGTCCAGAAGGGAAGCCTGTACTTATGAACTACCTTACTCAATTTCAAGATGAAAGATTTTTACATTATCTTTAGATAAACATTCCAGTAGTTTCTGGTTTGGAGCAAGTCTGTATAGCTCCATTAATTTCAGTGAAGTAATGTCTCTTTAAGTCTACCAAGGATCTGGGCTGCAGGTTTCTGTAAATTTGAATGATATTCATCCTTGTGTCTTTGAACTTTATCTCAGACTACATAATTGTATAAACTTTACAAGTAACTCTTCTAAAAAAAAAAGGAATATTTTACTGAGGTTTACAAAAATGATGACATATCTTCAAGAACATGTAATTTAAAATAACTGATATAACATATGTTTTAAATTATAGCAATGCTTTGTACAATGCTAAAACCCAGAGTGCTCAGTTCTTGCTCTACACAAACTTCAAACAGACTCGTGGCTTTTAGAAAATAAATTAAAGATGGAAACTACCTAATTCACAGGGGATTACAATGTGCAAGAGTAGGAATTTTTGAGTCTAAAGGCATGGAGAGTAACTTCCAGTGTTACAAAAATGCATCATAAAGTTGTCATTGTTATTTCAAAGCATCATCACAGTCATCACCAGCATTTGCTCAAATAACACCTTCAGTATAAGAGCACCTATTATTTCCACAAATAAGGGATTAATATTTTTTTAATCACAGATGTGAATCTACCCATTTCTTTTTGTCCTGTGATTTTGCAGTACAAAATATAGGAGGTTTTCCCCTGCCAGGCTCCCTATGGTTGTAAGCATATTATTGTACATCCTATCCCTTACTAATGAAGTACCTCACAAATACTTTTTTTCCATTGTCAGTTTGTCATTTCCCACCTTGATCTGGTGTAAAGGCACCAAAATGTTCATAAAAACACAAACATCAGTCTCCAACAAATCCCTGGCTACCAAGCACAGGATGAATGGTTTAAAATGAAAAAAAAAAATGTTTATAAGTTCTAAACAGAACATTTGGTTAGGGATTTTGCCTAGGTCTGCTAATTAGAAGCATTATAATTCTTTTCAGGAGAGGGAGTATTGGAAGCAGCGGTGTCACATTTTTTACAATCCAAGGTGCTAGGTGTCTGCAGGGGGTGCATGATTAGCAGAAGCTTAGAGCTATGTTCTGCCCTGGATCCGCATGAGGAACCAGCGTTCACATCGAGAGCACACACAGACCTCGGGCGGTTTATGGCCTGTAGTTAGGAATGACAGGCTAAACCTTTCCTGAATGTAATGTCAAACACACTGCAGTGGTATTGATTAACCTAATTTTTCTGTGCTTTCCCCTCTTGCTGTGGTGATAAACTGCACTATTACAAGATGACAGAAAGCTTGAAACTGCATTTAGAGTAATGAATGACTTTTCATGACATGAAAGGGGCAAACCAAAGAAGTATTTAGCCTGAATTAGTGACAAGTATAGGAAATAGTCAGGTAATGTGTTTTTTCTAAACTGCTGCTTCTCGCACGAGGAACGATCCCTTTTCCACTCTTTTCCCCATTCTTTTTACTTGTCTTTCAGGATTAGGAATTCTACCTCAATCACCAAAACAGGTCACTGTGTTTTAACAGTGTTTCACATGGTTCAGGATCAATTACCAGATCATGACTGCGGTCAGCTGCTGCCAAGAAATGACCAACCCAAGTTACTGCCCTCTGCTTCTTCCCCTCTGTCATCAGGTAAGATTAAAAAAAATAAATAATGTTTCAATGCATGCTTAACATAATAAATGCAAGCACTTTGTAAAATACAATCAGCATGTGAAGAGAAATTCAAGAGTTCCAGAGGGAAGTGGTATTAGTCTCTCTCAGGGTAAGGTTATCCTGCTCTGAGAACTGCAACCTGTAAAGGAGTTCTTTCTCCTTGCATTTTCTTCCCTTATTTCAATGACAAAGCACATTTCCAGGTTCCTAATCCACAAGAGTTAATGAGAATTCTCAGAAATGGTAGACTGTGTGACCTGGAGTATGATGAGGTGAATACTACTTACTGATTTATTTAATGATACTTAGGATACTGGTACACTACTCAGTCGAAGAGACACTAGAGAAAAACAGGATCCGAAAAGACAGCAGAAACCATTCATAAATAATTGGTTACTTAGACAATGCCTAGATTGGGCATTGTAAAAAAACCAACATTGTAAAAAAACAAACAAACAAACAAACAAACAAAACCAACCAAAAAACAAACACACAAAAAACCCCAAAACCAACAGCAACAACAACAACAACAACAAAAAACCTAAAAAAACCCAAACCAAACCAAAACAAAAACAGGGGCTGAAATAATGAAAATAACTACTGAAAAACTCTGTTCCGGAAGCACAAAGTGGCATCTCTGCTGGCATGCCTCCTTACTTCTCCAAGAGTCAAAACCTCTAATTTTATGATTGCTGTGCCTAAGACCGCCTCCAGCTATCATTTCCTTCCTAGTAGCTGGAACAGACCTATGTTTTGGGTTCAGTATGAGAATAACATTGATAATCCTGCTGGTTTAGCTGTTGCTGTTTAATGCTTACCCTAAGACAAGGACTTTTCAGTTCCCCATGCTCTGCCAACAAACACAAGAAGTTCAAGAATTTATTTCAGGTATTAAACTGTTCTTATCTGCATCCGTGCAGTTTACCTTTTTCCAGTTCTCCTCCCCATCCTGCTGGGGGCAGCAGGGCAGGGCAGGAGGGTGAGTGGTATTTAGCTGCCAGCTGGAGTTAAACCAGAAATCCTATTTGTCACCCAGTGTGGGATTCTTAAAGAGTGAGAGGGTTCTACTGATCACTCCTTGGCTCTCTAGTCACCAAAGGAGTGTATGGGTGGGAATCAGGGAGTGTCAGATGCTGCTCCTCGTGGGACAGTTCTGCATCTTTTGTTCTTCAACCCCCAGCAACCCCACCAGAGAAGGGTCCTCCGAGAGACCAGGCAAGGTAGACAGTCTGAAAGTCTACCAGCACTTTTTTTGGGTCTTTGAAATACCCTCTCCTGAGGCAGTCTATGCCAAGGATGCACAGAGCCCTCTGGACACGTCCCAATGGGTGCCTTTGCCAGTCATCCCCAGCGAGGCTGACTCCAGCCTCCAGAGCAGTCAGCTCCAGGGAATCCACTGACATTCAGACCCACAGGAGTGTAAGGCTGTCATAGAACTGCTGCATGATGTACCCCAATGCCATCAGGCTACAAAGGGGCAGAACACGTTTGTATTTCTGGAGTGACTTCATTTCTTCATTTTGTGTTTTTCAATAAAGTATGGTGTGCATTAAAGAATAATAGCTGTTGAAGGTATTTAATCTCCAATTGTTACTTAAATTTATTAAGTCCTTATAAGTTTCTTTTATAATCTGTCATCTAAATTATAATTTATATCTTTCCTTTATGCCTCCTGAGTTTTAAATAATGGACATTCAATGAGTAGTCTGTTATAGAGAAAGACAGCAGAATTTTCTGGTTAACCTTGTCACATGAGCAGTTTAAAATTATGTTGAAGGGCTTATAGGACCAGATGCAAACTTTGTTTAACCTCTTTAAATGTCTCTCACCAAGTCCAAAGCATTAAAAGACTCAAAAACTACTTTTTGTCATTCAATTCCCAAAGTCCTGTCAAAGTGAGCCTGTTACCTTCAGGAAATTTCCTTTGTGTTTTTAACAAGTGAGTTTTATTTAAAACCATTATAACTTCATAAGGGACTTGACACTACACAAAAGGTGCTGCACCTCAAATAAAAGAAGTAATTTAATCAAAATACATTTCAAGTTTCCTGTAAATTGGTAGGCATGTTAGCAAACTTACATTTATTTCTTTTAGCGAAACTCAGTTTTGATGGAATGTCCTCTAAATTGACTGTTAAGGAACAAAAATAAATAAATGGAGCTCAGTTTAAGACTAATTCTGGAATATTCTCTTCACACTCTTACTCTCTGAACCAAACCACACCAACATGGCTTCTTAGCATTCCTTTACATATTATTACAATTTATTTGCTTGTCCTTTCTAAAACCAGAAAGTATCATGTTTCAGATTTTTAAGTACTTTAAGAATATCTCTGAATTCACTCCCATTTCCAAAAGAAGCCTGCTGTTCATTGGATTGATATTTCTAATATAAATTGACAATCAAATAAAGTATCGTTTAAATCATTATAATAATTTTGAATAAGATATTTTTAATCTAAGGTCTTCTATGCTGAAGGGGACTACTTAAGCCTTGAAGCTGAGCATTCATGCTCAGTGGAGCTGGAGTTTACAGTGCCAAGGCTTATTTCAAATAAGATTTGTATTTCCAATTCAAACAAAACAAAACTATGAGAGAATATCTCTTTCTCAGCATTTCCATATGTAAGAAACTTATCCAACCTTTCTATTTGTCTGTGTATATGCCAATGTGTGGGAGTGGAGTTTCAAAATCAAGTCTAAGCCAATGGTCTGACTTCTGTACAGAGATTTAAATCTGGCTGAAAAATTGTGTCTTTCAATACCATACAGATAGAAAGCTCCAAGGTTGGGTCAGACAAGTATTGAAAGTATTGCTTCTATAAAAGTACTTATTTCTAAAATGAATTTTAATTGGACTAGGGAGTGACGTATCACTCCATAGGCTACCATCATCATACAGTGAAATTATATGATTTTATTTACTATTCAGTTTTATGGGAAATGTTATAAATTATCTTCTAACACCTGACTTTAGAATTCTCTTTATGAACTGATTTAAACGTGAGACCTGTACACTGATGTTAAGGACTGTGACCATGTCTATGAAGAGCATAATATCTGTAATATCTGGATAGATCAGACAACTTCTGCAATATTAACCAGTCTGTTTCCAGATACAGAAGAGAGCTTCTCTATAAGATAAGAAAGATTAAACATGTTCTCAGTGTCACTGAATTAGGCAAACAGGACTTTCTTCTATGAGATCTCTCAGCAGTTAGTCATACACAGCCCAACTTTAAGCATGAGGGTTATTTCCTTGTGCTTTTATTCCATGTTCCAACAGTGAAATTAATTTAATCTAATAAAAAAGGAAAGAATTGTTCTCATGAGGTTTATCATTAGAGTTTTCCCATTTTTAAAATGGATTATAGACAGAAAATTTATGGACTGTGTTGCCAATTAAAAATAGAAGGTACTGATATTCCTGTCACTGGGGGTTTGGTCAATTTCTTCAAAGAGAGAACAAATTTAAAATTCAATCTTGTCATAATGGTCATGTGTCTTAAATTGCATATGTTTACAAGACTAAAAATAAGAAATGCAACACTTCTATTTCTTAGCAATTGCATGCTTATTGCAAACCTACATTATGATTAAAAATTTAAAAATTAACATGATTTATAAATTTTGATGGCACTTCTTTTCCAGTAGAGCACTGAGGTGTCCTGTGAACTGAATAAGTGAAAAAAAAAAAAAAAAGTATGAGTCATGAATTAAAATGTGCTACTGTCAGTACAAAAGCAAGAGAAAAAAAACATGCAGTAGGAACAACAGGAGTAACTGAAGATGGGAAAATTGGTTTAAATAGGTTAAAAAATTACTTGCAATTTCCCTGAAAATAGCAGCAAACAAAATCTGAACATTTCTGCATTTTAATGGTTTCTGTACTAACTTCATTCCTTTCAGCCACAGTTTTCAATTTTCACCTGCCATGAATTTTTATTCTAGACAGGATCTGAAATTAAATTATAAAAGACTGGGTTCTTGTACTGCACTTTTAATTCAATGGCCTAAAAAACATTTCACAGGACACTCATGTCATTACTCCTTCTTAGGAAAGAGAGACTTTCAGCTCTAGAAAACATCCACATTTCCTGAGAATTCTATCTGACTATTATTTGGTAAAGAAATATACAGGATGAAAAAAAAAGTTTTGCACTTTTCAGTGCCTCTGGAAACATTCTTTTACTGAGTTTTACCTATAACAAATTAAAAATTCTATGGCAGAATATGTTGAAAATGCATTTTTAAAGGATCATCTCACCAAATAAATTACTTAGATGATTCTGTTAATTTATTGTGAGTTCAGAGATTCAAAAAAGAAGCTGTTTTAATTTTCTCTCAAATAAATCAACATTTTCAAGTGCTGCTTGAAGATGCACTTATGTCAACTAATAACAGATTACCTTTCTGGTATACAGCATGATAAAATGAAAGTTAATTTACATGCATAAGTTCATATCAGTAGGGAATTATGTGCTTTGTTTCCTTTGAATTTTTCTGCAACAGCATTACAGTTATCATAATTCTGTTTAGAGTAGAAGACAGGAAATTGCTGGTAAGGAATTTTCCTCTACTTTTCATTCTTATAATTAAAATTCAGAGTAAAGAACACAGTTTCACGCAACTTGCCAGATCACAAAAAAAATCATTACCATTTTCAGTACTTTAAAAACCTTCATTCACTTTGAATGAAAATATATCAGAGGGGCCAAATGATTTTGCAAATATGTAAAAATANAAAAAAAAAAAATCATTACCACTTTCAGTACTTTAAAAACCTTCATTCACTTTGAATGAAAATATATCAGAGGGGCCAAATGATTTTGCAAATATGTAAAAATAGCAGATATGTTCATAGCTATTAAGATGTATATAAGACAAACCTCATCACACAACATCTTTGTTAGAAAAAAATTACCAAGATGATTTTGTGTGTGCTTTCAATACCATAAAGAACCATTTGCTGTCTTTTTAAGGTAGATGATATGCTGTGAATACTTTATCTTTCTGCTATAAGAATAAAAACCTTAACACATACACACACACTCTGATACGATGAGAAAAAGGACTAGAATTCCTTGTAAAATTATGTGGTGCAGGTGTGCAGTGTAGTTGGCAACTTTAAACCTAAAAACAGCTTCTAACTTCAGCAGCATTAAATTACCTTTCAAAGTGTCACACTTTGCAAACTAAAAAAATAATAGCATAGCATGTTGGTTGCTTTATACTTAACTAGCATTTCAAAAGGTCTGAAAGGTTCAGCCCCTGACAGAGCAGTACTTTAGTCTGTGCTCTTGAAACATTTTGTCTTTGCATTTACATAGTATTAACCCATTTATGGCATCACATCATCATGCATCCTACATTACAGAAAAATTTGCTTTTTCTCTGTGAAGAACCTGGACACAATTAAAGCTTTAACAGGCTGATCTGATCATTCAGATTTGAATCTGATGTTTTTCTTTATGTGTACTGAGACAGTTTAGGACATTTGTCATTTAAATGAATGGTTTTCAATGATTTATAGACTTTTTCAAACTGTTTCACTTTTGTCCCTGGAAGATCATTTGCCATTAGAATCCATGTATGCCTTTATCTATGGATGCTGCAAATGACTGTGCATGTGTGTCTGTTCAACACCACCTCTGTAATTCTGCCCAAGCTACTCCTCTCCTCCATCCACCTTGGCAACCTTGGTTTTAGGTGTCAGATGAAGATACAGAAATTGATAGCTTTTGGGAAAAAAAAGAATACAAATTAGTTTTTCACCAGTGAAAGAAAGGTTGAGCAATAATGATGAAAACTCAGAAGACCAAAATTATCTTATTTCCATACAATTATTTCTCAAATACATTTTTTAATTTTTCTGTGTGAAGGTTTAGCAGTATTAATAAAAAAAATCCAGATCTTTTATCCTTATGCATATATGAACTTTATATTTTTCAGATAATTTCTTCATGAAGGTATTTCTAACCTGTTCAAACCTGTTTCCAAAAACAGACACACAAACCCCCCTATTATATGTATGACCCATGAATGAACACTGACTATATAAGTATCCACCTTTGTCTGCTTTAAGTATAGCACAACTTTGTTTTCTAAATTTTTTCCTCTGTAGCATACTCAAGTTAGATTCCTAAAAGTACAGTAATTTCTGCCTCTGTGAGAATATCTCCTGACTGTCAAAAAGAAGTTTTCATTAGCTAACAGGTTTGAAACAGATCTTAAAAGTTAAAATCCTGCAGAACTCTTAACACTCCAGTTACCCAGGCAGTACAGCTGCAATTTTGCAATTCTTTCTTGAAGAGAAGACCATCAGTACAATCTTTAACCCTTTTTAGGAAGAACAGTAAAATGATCAAAAATCAGTTAAATATCATGAACAGCACTCATCTCCTAATTTGACATACAAACAGTAAAAAAATACTCCATCTCTTCTACAGAGGTCAATTTGTTATCATAGAAGTGTGAGAAGCTGATCATTCAGACCAGTTTTGTTTTTGAAACTAAATGTTGTTGGAGTCGTTTTATCAGAATAAGCCCATGTATATGGAATTTCCTCAACATCCTTTCTGCAGCTGTATTTTTCAGTACCATGAAACATAGGAGAATAGGTCCTTTGCTCTTTTACATGAGCAGAACTCCCTTCTGAAGAAAGAAAAAAATAAATGAACTTACACTTCATTGAAATTTTGAAATAATTAAGTTGGAAAGAGGAAGAATGCAACTTCTGCACCCCAGTCAGTGACTTGTGATAACTGTCATGTTATCTGCATCTTATCTGCTAGGTGGCTATGACATCACATCTTCACTGGAAGTTAAAAAATATCTCTATTGTCAGCAGGCCAGAGTTAAACAATTGTATTGCCATTGACTTGGGAAGTGGGGAGAGAGGGCAAGGCACAAAAAATTTTCTGTTGGAAAAATCATCCGAGAAATAAACCTGAGATATCTGAAATTTATTTCAAGTAAGCACATCAAAAATTCTCCAATGCAGCAATTTCAATTCTCCTATATTAAGAAACAACAGGAAATTCTACCATGCACAGCACCCAAACAACAAAAATACTCTTCATGGATGAAAAACAAGATCCTGCACAGATCCCTTGCTGTAAATTATTGATGTTCCTGCTGGGTTTGGAACATAGAGAATTTACCTGCTGATATGGTCAAGGAGACTCTTAACCTCTGTGACACACAACAAATTGTGTGCTGAATGCAATGTGTTTCTTCTGCCTCTTAATGCTGGTTTTAAGATTGCAGAGTCTGCAGTTGGAAAACCTGTGTTTTCATATTGATTTAAGCACTCTATTGGAGTTTATGGCTGCCTGCTGCTTTACAGCCATGTTACACTCCAAGTATTAGAGCAAGAGAAATAAAAAGTCTCCTCTTGTGTTATAGCTGTATTTTCAGTACCCAGCTTTTTTTGTTATTGGGAAAGATTATTTACTTATTCATTTGCTCACTCATGTCTCAGCTCATTTTTATAAACATTTTTTTTTTTTTGCGGGGGCGGGGGGAGTGCTATGTTTGGGAAAGCTTTTTTTTTTTTTTTTTTTTTAGATGAGCTTGAATTACAATTGCCTCTTAAAATGTAAGTTCCAACCTGTCTGCATTCCTTTAGCATTGAAAAAGAGGCTGAGGTTTTGTATGGTATTTGTTACATTGGTTCTTGTGGTCACCACAAATAGGAACCAGGAAAGAAGAAAGTTTCAGATCCTTCCAGAGAGGAGTGCTTTGTACCTGAAAGAGGTCAAGTCCTTGGAAAAAGTGAAACCTTAGGACTTTTCCCATGTCAGGGTTACTACTTAAATATAGGTTGCTCATGTCCAAGCAAATACCACATGAACACAGGTGATCAGCTCACATATCTTTTCCTATCTCTGGACTGGAAAACAATCTCACTTCCATACCTTTCAAGACCAATAGCAGTATCACCAGCCAGGGATTTTGTTCTTTATCTCTTTTTACTTTGTTAAATGGAGCTTTGGAATGGAATTAATTTGGGCATATTAGAATGCTTTCAGATATACCAATGGAAAATACCCATAAAGATCTTATTATGTTCTCATTTAATTAGATAAAAAAATCAGTAAGAGACTTTTGTAAATGGGGTATATATGCTTACAGTCTATTTTGAAAAGCACTCTTTAATGTAATCCAATGATCTACATCCAATGATCACTGTGTGTGAAACAACTTTTTCAACCTCTTCAGTCAGAAATCGTAAGAAGTTTCAGAAGAAAAATAATATCTTGGGACTTCATATTCTTCCAGAAGTCCAGTCTTTTGTCACCTGAAAACACTCTCTGTGCTGCAAGCAACACAGACATTGCTGTCCTTATAGAAGTGATTTGAAATGATTCCATGCTTTCCCTAGAAATATAAATTCTATTGATTGATGTTGTGAAATATATTTAATAAGTAAATTGAAATTTAATCCACTTCCCCTTTCTTGGGATTTGTTTTAGGCATAAACAGGGTAGTGCAGTCTAGATGTTCATTCGAGAACTGGAATAGGATGCCTTGGGGTTCTTCTAAATAAAATTAAAAACATCAACAAGAAAACCACAAACAAACAAACCCCCAAAAACTGTTCTCAAGGAGATCTGCATTTAAACTATTGTTGATTCAAAAAAATTGCTGAATCAGGTTGGAAGTGGCACATGAAACCTGAACCTTTTCAGCTCTACCCATTATTAACTTAAAATGGAAAATTCAGTCAGGTGGTGATGAAAAAATATTTTAGCTAAGGATGAAAGGTAAGCTACCCATCACCACTGGGCTAATTCATGTTGTTTATTTAGGCTCCTGGGCATGCACTGATGAGAAGATGCTTTGTCCTGGAGCATGAATAAAATAGTGTTTCCAGAAACTGAAAGCATGATTTTGAAGCATGATTGCACCTTAATCATTGACTCAGATGAGGTGAAGTTTTTTTCTCAGCTTCCCCCCTCATTGCACAGAATGACAGACACCCACCACAATCTGATGCAGACAATGTGATAGCAGGGTGGGCAGTCCAGGAATTTCTGACATGGTGATTCTAAGTTAGCAGAAAATGTTTCACCTTGTTGGCAGGACAGGTTGACCAAAGTGGCAGTGAATTCCTTGTCCCTAGAGATACTTAAAACTAGATATCCTGAATAATATCACCTGCTTGGTAATGGTCTGACTAAGGCAATCCAACTAGATCACCTTTAGATATCTTTTTCCAAATTAAAATGTTCTGGAATTTTTACAACTATTACAGTCTATTCCTCAAAATGATGGGATTAAAACAGATTCACACAAATTTACTAGTATTTACTTCTCTTTCTGACATTATCTCCATCCTCTTTCTGCCCTTTGTGTCCTGAAATGGGGGTGCCAGTCTTTGAGAAGAAGAATCAGCATGGGATTAAGGTAGTACATCAAGTCTTTTTGTGGGAGAAATATTGAAGCTGATTCCTTCTCACTCCGGGTCTGCCTAGAGAACTTTGATAATGTTCCCTAATACTATGCTTGTCTGCTCTTTTCTCACTAGTTACCACTTTGGTATATTCAAGTTTATTTTGTAATGTAAGATTCACGTGTAATACTTGTTCTTTGTTCTTTTTTATCCCTGAAACAAGTTCCACTTGGCTCTCAACATGGAATTTCATTTATAACCATGAAATGACCACTTGTGATCTCAGTTAGTAGATCTGGCACCTCTGGTATTGTTCCTCCCTTGCACTTTCCAGGCCTCTTCAATTATCCTATACTTGAACTTTCAGGGAGTCTCTGTTACAATCCTCTGTTTTGCCTCAACAGCCTTCAAGCTGTGGTTTCCTGATAGCATAACTAATGTTTTATTAGCACACCTCATTACATATACATTTCTGTCCCAGGGTCACTGAATCATTCACTTTACAGAAAGAATGAACCCTTCAAAGGTGTGCCACAGACAGAGTGTTCCAGTAACTTCTTGCAATAAATATTTACCAGTTACAAATATATGCGCATTATCAAAATTATTTACACAATTAATAAAGTCATGGTAAATTACAGCACCTTTTTTACCCCAGGAATGAAAAAATACTCAATTTCTCTCTTTGAAAGAAATGCAGCTCTCTCCACTCTTACATGTGCTATGCACCTGGACTCACACAAAATGACAACACACAGCATTAGCTCAACCATCTATATTTTATGTCCTAGCAATTTTTTCCTGTCACTCCTCTTCTCAGGTTGCTACCTCTTCAGCATCCATTCTACTGCTGCCAAATCACAAACTTATAAAGTTTTATAATTATAAAAGGTTTGCATGTTTACAGAAGGATTCTATCTGAGAATGCTTGCTTAAATTTTTAATGAATTTTCATTAAAAAATGAAATTAATGTGCTGACTCCTTTTTGGGTTCATTGTCTCTAGATTGTTGTCAGGAAGACTTACTTCTAAATCCAAAAATCTTAAGCAGAAAACTACAGACATATCTACTTATTCCTAATATTTACTTAACCATAATTATGGCTGAGAAGAACATCAAACACTGTCTCAAATTTCAGTTCTCATGAAATTCAAGCAAATGGGACATCTTGAAACTATTCAAGAGATTTATACCCAAAATTTTAAGATAAAAAAAGTTAGATGGTACTTGTAGCAACTAAAACCATTCAACCTTTGTGAAATTATTTACCCTCAGTTATTTGCTCAGCTATAAATTCTCCATACTTTTTCAGATTCAGGACATATATGGGTAGTAGGCTTTATGGGAAGCCATGTAGAAGGCAGAGCTAGACAAACCTCAACCTGCCACGGCCAGTTCGGCATGTGCATGCCAATGATTCCTACTCCTCTACCTGTACATTTGGCAGTCTAATATGTTGGAGTGAATAAAAGAAAGAAGTCTAGAAGATATTATTAGCACAAGAAGAATGAAGGACTTTAAACCATGTTTGGAACAAACTACCAGCAGTACTGAGAGTGACTAATGGCATTGCATTTGAGAGGCAGCCTGTAACATGACATGATATGATTAGAGAGGCTGTCAGATGGCTATTTATAGATTGATTAGGCAGGAACATATCACTAGATAGGAATTAATGCAATGGGCTGGGATATATACACCTAATCATCAGAACAGTACAGCAATGGCACTTTTCACAGAGTGGAAAAAAAGATTAAATGGATTTCAGGACTCCTGAATCTTCATGGCACTACTTGTAAGTGTTTATACTCCTGATTTTTACTATAGGGTCTAGCTGAATTATTTAGAGTAATTCTTATGATAGAAACATATGTAAGCTTTGATTTCTAGTCAAAGCATTGTCTTCTGTCATTAAAAAATGTGCATCCTATTTAGCATTTAGCATAGATAGCATAATCCACAGTACAACTTATTTTTCTTCTGAGTCCATGAATATAACTTGCCCTGACTTTCAGGCTAATTTTCTAACAGTATGTATTGTAAGTTATTCTTAAAGCTTCTCTCTAATTCAAACACATCAAAAAGTTATTAATATTTGGGATTTTTTTTTAACTCTAATATCATGTTTCATGGATGTCCAAGATCAACACAAAAAAGAAGAAAAATTAAAGTGTACCACAGAGTGCAACTAGCTGTATTTTAGCCAGGTGGTCCAAACACTTCATCATCTGCCCTGTCTCTCTCTTTGTACTTTCAGAAATCTCAGACTATTTACAGAATTCTCTTTTACTTTTCATAGATAATATAGTTACTGAAGGAAAGAGTTTTAATGACCCTCAAAAATACTGATCTCCACTATACAATATTCTGAAAGTTTAACATAAAACAACTGGAGTACTTTTCTTGTGAACCCAGCTCCTGATTACTGATCTTGCAGAGATCTCATTTAGGTTAGAATAACTTATGTGTCATGTTTATGCCAGAGATGATAATAATCTTGCCATTGAGAATATTACTTATGTTATATGACTTGAAAAGACACAAATGTATGCACTCATTAGATCAGTGACCCCAATAACTTCCTGAAACTCATGGCAATAAGTCTAACAAAATGTGCAAATCAAAAGGTGGCTCTCAGACATTCCCCCAATAAAGTCAGATAAACTTACAGAATCTCTGAGACCAGAGAGAAAAATTTTATTACTTTTGGTAATGTTATTAATTTAATTATTTACATAAAAAAGGAAATCTATGTGCTTAACTATGAACATATCCTAGAAGTTTTAGATGTTTATCTCTTCAAATAGGCAGCCAAAGTTCCTTGATGTAAACACTGTCAGAAGGTTTCTGAATCAGCTGATAGCTGAGCCTAACTTGTAGCAGACCACAAGAATACTTCACAGAATCATAGAATCATTACATTTGCAAAAGACTTGTAAGATCATCAGGTCCAACCTTTGGACTGCCAAGTCCACCAATAAACCATGTCCCTAAGCACCACATCTATGCCCCTTTTAAATGCTTCCAGGGATTGAGACTCAACCACCTCCCTGATCAGTGTGTTCCAGTGTCTGGAAACTATTTTAGTGAAGAATTTTTTTTTGATATCCAAGCTGAACTTTCCCTGGGGTAACCTAATACTGTTTTCCCTTATCCTATCACTGGTTGCCTGGACGAACAGACTGAACTCCACCTGTCTACAACCTCCTTTCAGGAAAATGTAAAGAGTGACAAGGTCCCCCCAAGCCTCCTTTTCTCCAGGATGAATAACTCCTTCCCCCTCAGGCCTCGTAAGATGTGTGCTCCAGACCCTTCACTGCCTTCATTGCCCTTTTCTGTACACACTCCATCTCCACCTGAATGTCCTTCCTGAGCTGNGACCTGCTTGGCCACTTGGGCACTGCTGGCCACACTATTGCTGGCACAGGCCAGGGTGCATTGACCTGCTTGGTCACCTGGGCACTGCTGGCTCATGTTGAGCTGCTGTTCAGCCTGGAGAAGGGCAGACTCCAGAAAGACCTTAAGGCAGCCTTTCAGTATTAAAAGAGAGCATACAAGAGGGATGGAGAGGGACTTTTTCTAAGGGCAGGACCAGGCTTCAAGCTGAAAAACAGTACATTTAGATTAGATGTTAGGAGGGAATTCTTTACTGTGAGAGTGATGACACACTGGAACAGGTTGCCTGGAGGAGTTGTAGGTGCCCCATCCCTGGAAGTGTTCAAGGCCAGGTTAGATAAGGATTTGAGCAACCTGGTCTGGTGGAAGGTGTCCCTGCCATTGACAAGGGGATTGGTACTGGATGATCTTTAAAATCCCTTCCGACTGAAGCCATTCTGTGATTCTATTCACACTTAGATGTAAAATATAAATCTCAAAGTATCTGTGGCTCGAAAAGTTTTACTGAAAGTTTTGGGACATGCTGTGGTTCTGTACAGAGCCTAGAAACCTTCAATAAAACAGGCTGAAGATTCACCTTCTTTGAACATAAAAGAGATAGTATCACAAGGCAGACCAAAACACTTTATCTCTCCAAGTAAAACATAGAGAGAGACAGATACTGAATGCAAAGGTTACCGAGATTAAACGCCAATTAGAGGCTCTTACTAGCTGCTAAAAGAATGTACCTAAAAGAGATTCATGGCTTGCATCCTCTTAAATGTGTAAATCTTATCTGCCAGTTAGGTCCAGCTTTGTTTAAGATTGAAAATGCTGTATAAGCTGCAGGAGATAAGTAACCAATTGTTCAATTCAAGAACAAAAATGAAGAATACAAACACAGGGAGGGAGGGAGGAAAGAAGGCAGGAAGGCAGCAAGACAGCAAGGCAGCAAGGCAGCAAGGCAGGAAGGCAGGGAGGCAGGAAGGAAGGAAGGAAGGAAGGGAGGAAGGCAGGAAGGCAGGAAGGAAGGGAGGAAGGGAGGGAGGAAGGCAGGCATATCTGATTCCCTGCAAGAGGTGACAGTTTGTGCCAGCCACTAAACATAAAGAGGATGCCTTCTGTGTGAGTGAATGTTTGCACTCTGAGGTTTAAAGCATTTCCTATTGCTAGGGAAACCATTACACTTTGCCTTCCATCGTTAAAGCACCTAATTTAGCCAAAGCTTGTTCCTGCTGGAAATCACACTATGCTAGGAAAGGAAGAAAGCCAATAAAAACGAGGAAGCTAATAATAAAAACACTGTATTAAGATAAGAAGCAAATTAATGAGGAAGACAAGGAGACTGTGTTGAAAAAAAAAGATAAAATACCATAAAGCTAATTTCAAATTGCACATATTTTTCTAAGAGTTGCTTGTTTTGTAACTCTACACTCTTTATTCATCTAAATAGAGTCTAAATTCTCAAAAGATGTCGTTTAGCACAGCTTCAAGTATTGCAATGAGTGTTATAATTCTAAGAATTATGGGATACCTGAACCACCTAGACCTTTATTTTTAGTCACTAGCACCAGAGCTGCATTTAGAGACCACACCTGGTCTGGGATGGAGTTCCTCTGCAGCTGGGACTTTGGTTAATACGTGTGGTGCATTGGCACACACAGAGATCTGGATCACAGGTACCAGAGCTGCTCTTTTCACTCTCAGGAGTTCATAAGTAGCCAGGAAATGTAATCAACTCAAATAGTACTTTTAATGAAGTTTCTTCTTTCCTTTCAACATTAGAAATAAAAAGTCAGGTAAATTGATTATTAAGATAACAAAATTTCTATGTACCAACTTTCCTGAAGCCAAATTAGATACACTTTCCTCCAATTATATGAAAATCTGGATTTATCTGATTGCAAATCTTCTGCCTTTGTAAGGAGACACCTTCTTAAGGTAGTCAGATACTATATTCCTCTTTCTAAACTTCTCAATCTTGCTGAACAAAAATTTTGCTTAAACTACATGGGAAGGCAGAATCAAGGAATCATAATGTCTTTTTCTTCATAACTTTCACTGAAGTGAAATTTGTATTAGGAATCACCTCTTCTTTGCTGTTTTCACATGGGAAAACTAATATGATAAGTTCATATAAAGATACTGCACTGCCTTTAATATTCCTTTAAGAAACCCTATGTATATATGAAATTCAGTAAGTGTGAGTAATATCAGATTTTTTTCTCAGTTAAAATATAATTTTGTTTTCTTTTTTATGTCCTTTCTCACCCTACATCAATTCAGTCAGTGGAAACTCTCTGTCATCTTAGCTTGACACCTGAGTAGAATTAGAAAGTAAAAAATTCATGGGAGGACAAAAAATAACTATTATATTATCAGCTGCTTCATTAGATAGCTAGTTATCAGTGTAAGCTCTGGTGCACAGGAAACCTCCTGCTGCTTTTTGGGCCTGCTGCTGATAGCACTGACTGACTTTGTCCTCTTGATATGCCTCCCTAGAAATTTCCAACCTACAAATGCTGCTACTATCTGCTCACCTCTGTAAGTGTATTTATAAGTACAAAAGAGACACTTCCTTTTCTCATCATCCATAACGTAAGAAGATGACCTTCACAGTTTTCTAGTAGTGAACAAAAGGATGTGAGGCATCCATAAAAGAGAAGGAAAGTGGATTAACTGAAAGCTTCTGAAAGGTCTCTCACCCTGATTATCCAGGTTACAGCAAAGCAACTTTTTTTGGTGTTTATATAAGCCTTAAGAATAAAGTGAGACGATAGCAACAAACCCTTTTCTTGTTCATCTGTGATTATATAATCCAAAAATAACATGAAAATGTTATTAATTATTATTTGCTTTTGACTTAACTGGCAGTATGGGACCAGAGCCCTCTTGTTCTAAAAAAGGCATAAGTCAAGTCTTTCTAAAGAATACCATGTGTCTGAAGTGCTAAGAGCATGAAGCATGGAGAAGGAAAACAGACATGAAGGTATGTGAAATACCTTTCCTATGACTGCAGAGACATTATAGTAGTTCAAAAATGGGTCTGTAGCACTTCTAAAAATAGGAAGAGGAAGTAGAAGAGGGTTGGGAATCTATCTCTGAGTGGGAGAAAGTGTGGGAAGCAGAATAAAAGCTCTAACCAGCCCTTTTCTCCCCATTCCCCTCCAGGGCAACCTCATGAAGGGCAACCTCATAACATTTATTATGAGACAAAGAAGAAGGAATGGGTGGACAGGAGGTGAATGGGGCCAAAGTTTGCCTGCAGTTCACAGCCCACATACTGTGGCTGTCAGCTAAATTCTCCTCCATCTGATCCTTCTCTGTATATAATAATAATAATCCAACTGAATTTATATGGATTAAATTCCTGTGGATGCACTTGAAGATCAAATTTGCTGAACAGAGAGCAATGTCCTCAGTTAATGGATTTGAAGGTGTTGGAAAAGCAATGTAAATGTACATGGACTGTAGAAGGTTTAGGGATCATTACCTATGGAGGAGACAATGAGGGCACAGTGTCTATCAGCAGCTCCAGATGGAATGTAAGGATCTTGGGGTCTAAGGATTTGAGGCTCAAGTATTGAATGGAAGAGAATGGAACAATATTGATACTCTCAAGATAGCTGGAATCTGGATTGCAGAGACTTGGGAATGAAAGTGAGTTGTGATGTGTTTGTGTTTGCAGTGGAGGCAAACATGAGAAAAGAGCGTTACTCTCTAGGGAGACAAATTAACACAGTTGTTAAATGTCTTTAGAGGTCCTTTTAGGACACTTTTGGATCTTTCATTTTCCCTCATTGTGATTGAGATTTAAAACATCCACACTATCTAGTTTACCATAAATTTAAGGGGCTAATAAATCAGGCCAGATTGACCAAGAAGAGACTTTGTAATCACCTATCTCCTGGGACAATTCTAAGAGGTTATGATGACTGTGGGATGTTGTCATATATGTGTTTGCATCACCTGAACTTACAAATGTCTGTTTGAATTGTTGCTTGCTGATATGGCACAAGTCATGCCCTGAAGGTATGGATACTCTTTACAAACTCAATACAAAGCAGTATCCAGAAGAAAATCTTCCAAATTGTATGTGATTGAATGAAGACCTAAAAGAGACCACATGCACAGCCAGGTCAGTCCTGTGGAATATTCAGCTAAATGTAGACATACAGGAGGAAATCTTGACAGAATATCAAGATATTTTTTGTTAAAATCCCACACTTTATGACAATCAGAAATGCTGCTTGGCTTGATTTCTCATAGATCCTGTGAGATTTTTCACTTTATCCTAACTTGACAATTCAGATAATTGCAGTAAGGCTGTTGCTAGATCCAGAAATAAATGATTAATCCATTGGCATATTAGGAGAGACACCAGACAAGCAGCAGCAGGTATTCTCTTTGCATGCATTCATACAGCCTTATAAACTCACTGATGATAGGTTTGTATGTCTCATTGGCATATGCATCAATGAATATAAACTCGAAATATTACTAATGCTCAACTTCTG
The DNA here is from genome assembly GCA_013400435.1 of Pycnonotus jocosus. Lineage (NCBI taxonomy): Eukaryota > Metazoa > Chordata > Aves > Passeriformes > Pycnonotidae > Pycnonotus > Pycnonotus jocosus. The sequence goes on from VWYP01031339.1 coordinate 37,293, forward strand.
TTATGAAATATTTTGCTAAAGAGAGAGGCATATAGCCTGTATTTTGTGCTACTTTGACCTTTCATCATCTCTCCACACCTTATGTATGTGTTAAGCCAACAGAAATATTTTAGTCCATAGACTATGAAGCTGTCAAGTACCCAATACATAAATACTGGGGGTTGGTTCTTGATTCTACTTGATCAGTTGCAAAAAAACTAGAGTTCATGTTAGCAAGGAAGAGGTCTGTGCTTTTCTCTAATAAGATTTAAAAAATTCCATACAAGTTTGGATGTCCTTTGAGCACAACACAGTGTAGCTACATTAATTTTCTTTCCTTGTACCCCCAAGTGTAATCACACAATGATATGCTTGTTCTTCTTTTACATTAGAGCTATTCGCTATGAATTTGTGTGCTTAAAAGTTCCATGTTCATAAGAGAGTGATATTCTCTCAGTCTTTTAACATCAAATACTTATTTTAAAGGTGAAATTGCAAACGTTCCCTGATGAATAGAGCATTAATGAAATATGCAGGGTACCATGTACAAATGACTGTGACTCCAGTGCTATGTGCACACAGACAGCTTGGCCTAGATTCATTCTACTTAGCTGCTTTAATGTACATGACTAAATTAAGAGCATGATTGCTGTAGGCTGTCTGTGTTGTTAATGGAGAGAAATGAGCTGTTTCAGATGTTTCTTTAAAGGGTATGAAATCTGAATCATGCTCTGAATGTGCCTCTCCCCACTGAACACAACCTCAGGCAACCAGATGTCCAATTTAGGGCTAAGTATCTAATGTTAAGACTTTATGCCATTTATGGCAGGAAGACCTTGGACCAAGGTTGCTACATATTATTTATATAGCACAAAGAATCAGAGCACAGTCTTCTGGTAGAAAGATGGAGTCACACCTCTGGAACTTGACAGCAAGAGTCTAAGATAAGTGGAAGAGAAAATAAGCCAGGTGGGAATGACTAGCCATACCCAGTTTAAAAATATATGGCTGATGTCCCCTGGAGGATATATGGAACTGTATTATANGTCACACCTCTGGAACTTGACAGCAAGAGTCTAAGATAAGTGGAAGAGAAAATAATCCAGGTGGGAATGACTAGTCATACCCAGTTTAAAAATATATGGCTGATGTCCCCTGGAGGATATATGGAACTGTATTATACCACATCTTCTATGTGCTAGGAAAAAAGCAGAGATATGACAAGTGAGATGACTTGGAATCTCAAAAGTATATATATAGAAGTATCCATTGTGCATCCTACTATGAGGATAAGTAGATTTTTCAGGACAGTTTCACTGTGGTGCACATTCTACTAAATCAGAGTCATTCCCTGAACTATCCTGCTTGTATGTTATTGTAAGTGTCCTAAATCATGCATTTGAATAATATAGGAATTTGAAGAATTAGTTTCATATCTATGGTACAGTACTTTTTTTTACCAGTTGGTGGGTGTTCTTTACTGGTTTCCCATCTTCAGTGATCTTATTCAGCACATAGCTGGGAATAAGGAAATTAAAATCAAATTGCCAGAGATGAGGTTACAGTGAAAGAAAATAAAATATTACCCATTTCTAGAAAGAGTTTAGAAATTTGTTTTGCATGATGGTAAACTTGGACCCAGATCAAATCCCCATTTGACAGAATGGTGTCTATGTGTATATATCTATATCTATATCTATATCTTTATCTAACTACATATATACACAACAAGAAAGTGCTGTTGAGATAATTCTTTAAAGGCATGGGCAATTTTAGATTCACATATATGATTACATTTTTAGTTGTACAGAGGAATTTCTTCTTCATTCCATATTACATTAGGAGGCCTCCAATTCACTGGGGGTCTTTTATGGTTGTATGACATAACATATATAGGGAATTTTTTTCCAACAGATTCTTTAACTTATTTCATTTGACTGTCTGTCATTGGTATTTTTTATTAATCTTGAGCTCACCTTCAGATGTCACTTAACTAGCTCTATTGGCTCTATTACATGAGGAAGAGGACTGTTAGTATGCAGTTGATGTCAACTTTTCCTGATTTTCTGGATGCTTAGCCTGCAATGGGTCCTGTTTCTCTGGGAAAAGTGGCCAAATGGTAAAACTTGAGTTTTATACATGTGGGAGAAGAATGGGAGTAGCCCATACACAAATATTTGGACATAAATATACGTATTCTTTGGCAGACCAGACATACAGAGAGAATTTTTCCACATCAACCCTTTTCAGGCAGTTTTACATTTCATTAATTTAGAAAAATTTCATTATTCCATATACATTTATCAATGAAAGATTTGTCTTTAAAACAGCCTGAGATGTGTGACTTATTCATCTGCTCCAAAGGCTTCCTTACAATTAAAAACTTTTTAAAATAGCTTTCCTTTTTCTAAATTTTGAGGAATATCCTGTGGCATGCTTCCAATATTCTTGATTTAATACCTGTCTGAATGCTTTATGTCACAACATAATGATCCTGTCTCCAGATAGGATTAATCTCTTCATATCAGTCAAGAATATCTTGTGGAGTGGCCAGAAGGTGGCAAGAATATAGTTCTTTTAGGAAGATGAAAGTGGTGATTTAACAGTTGTACACCTTCTGATACTGCCCAGGTCACAAACTCTTAGATCAGTAATCCTAGTCTATGATTTATTGTCCCAGGAAATACTCCTGGTTGTGAACTCAATCAGTAAATTAAATGTCTATACTGAATGATACCATATGTATAGAACTCCCCTCTTGCAGTATTTGTCAATGTCCCAAGAGACTTCCAAGTATTGAATTATATTAAAAAAAAAAAAAAGAGGGAAAAAAGGGAAAAAGAGAGAGAAAAAAGCAGTGCTATAGACATTACCCTGCAGAGTTCCTGACATGATTTGCATCCATCTAAATCTCATTGACAATGTGTTCACTACTCTTTTACATGTCACCAGTACATGGTTCTCATTGCTGAATTGTCCTGTTTGTTGGGGTTTTTTTTCTCACGAAAGATAGACAATATGGGTTTGAAAATAGAAAAATGAACAATGGTTCTTGCTTCTTTAAAACTGAGAAGTGCCTTAGAGATGACTGGAAAGGTTCCAAAGCTTACAGCTTATGGGACTGGTCTTTATTGTCCCAGGCTCTCAGATCTACTCATGCTATAATGCAAACCAGGCTGGAGCTTAATTAAGATACCTGATAATAGAAAAATTTATGAAGTACTTAAGCTGCTCACACATCAAGACCAAGAGAATATTCTGAAGACATCATTTTGGCAAATGCAAGAACATACATAAGCCTTAGGAATTCCTAACAATGACCATGAGGTTTTTTGGTTTTGTTTTTCTCCCTAAAATACTTAGGATACTTCAATAAGCACAGATTAGATTTCAGTTCTGGTTCAAATACGAGCTCAGTGTGCTTTGGGTAAATCCTGAAGCTCTGAATCAATAGACCTTCAAGTTTTCAGTGCCAGTCACAGAAAACACCATTAATGGTCACAATGTTGATAAAAAACCTCCCACATTCTTAAATTAAGTGTGCAATTTGGGCATTAGTATTATGCAAGTACCATAGTTCAGAGAGGAAAAGTTAAACTTCAGAAATTTTCTTGACAAAAAAAATAACCTACATTAAAAATTTAGTTGATCCAAGCACTTCTAGATTGTGGTACAGACGTTCTTCATCATGAAAACCAAAATACCATCCTGCCAAACCACAGTAATTTTCTGACCTTTATCCAGGTTCTGCAGAAAGAGGAAGGAGGAAATGAGGTTATGCCTCTGTCTCACCTTCATGTTTTAAAAATGTATTGCCAGAGAACCTATCCAGCCAGATAACATTCCCAAACTCTACAAGATATACCAAGTCTTGAAAAGCAGATAGTAAGCATTACAGCAGCATGACAGTAAGGATGGTGATGGGCCTGAATCTCATGACATACAAGAGAAGGCCAAGGAAGTTGTCTTTCTACAAACCTAATGTTAATGGAGGTCTTACTGCTGTCTAGAACTATACAACAGGAGACTGTAGAAAAGGCAAAGCCAACAGTGATAACGTTAGGAACAACAGACAGGAGTTACAAGAAGGAAATTTTTGAGTAGATATTAGAATTTCCCTCTCTCCCTCTTCACCTTTTGTAAGAAGTCAAATTTCCATCTCTGGAGATATTTAGAACTCAATTGGACAAGACCATGAGCAACCTCTGTTAACTGACACTATTTTAGTGAGATTGGACTGGATATCTTCCATATGACATGATTCTGTAAGTTCTGGAGTGAATTACGAATGCTAAGTGCACAGACTTTACCTTGGAGAATAATATATGTATGGGACGGATAACCATAATCATCCTATAGTGTTTTCTTACCCCTTAGTGAATATTCCTATACCTTTCATAAGATTTTCTGCAAAAAGTCTGCTTTTTAATGCAGGCATCCTAGAGTCCAAAGCCAGTAGCTATACTGCACACCAAAATCATACTGTCAGTCTCATTTATTGAGATAACACAGCAAACAGGAAAGTGCTAGGTATACAGTTTGTGAGACATAAGTAGAGTGAAGTCTAGTTATCCAGCAGTTTCAATTTAAACAAAACCTTTAGCTATAGCTCTTTCCTGTGCATTTTGTTGCACATTTGGTAATGCACAACGTAGCTCCATCTCCTTTTGCCCTGCTGAATATTTCTTTTTCTTAAATGTTGTCTATGCATGCATACTTTTATAGACACATATATGAACTTCCATCTCCAGATGCAAGATATTTTTCAGAATAGGTAGAATATCTGGCTAATATTCATTATAAGACTAGTTTTGGTTAAAATTCAAACATGCTGAATTTTATGATTCATAACCATACCCATTCAAGCATGTTAGTGGCTTTAATGAAATTTAGCTCATATGTAGGACTTGTACTGTCAGAGGCCCAATTTTCAAGTGATGAGATGTCAATAGCTGACACATGCTTGTAACTTCTATTTAATCACTTGTGAGTTATACTTCATATATGTCATTTTTTGTCCACTGTGACCAGGGGAAATATTGTCTGATGGTGCCAGAGCTAATTCTGCCAAGGTTTACATCAGAGTAAAACTCCTGTGCCATCAAACTGAATGAGTTTTATTGCTGGAATATCATCAGAAGCACAGGAGATCTAGGCTGGACTGGTAGTTTTAGCTTCAAAATTCAAAGACAGACTAATATTTATTTTCCAGTCAGAGACAAACAATATTTTGCCTTGGTTGTTTAGAGAATCAACAGTACAGTTCACATTTTCCCTTGCATCAATATACAGTGCCTTCTTTCAACTCAAATGCACTTGTAGAACAGGAATGTGAGACAAAATGACATCTAAACTGGGTTTTTTAATGGGCTTTTTAGAGTTCAAATGCCAATCCTTTGCTCTTAAATCACTTTGCTCCTTCTCAAAACTCCAAAGTAGTTAACCCAAAACCTGCAAAACACCCAAACCCAAAAACTAAACCCCTGAACTTGTTTTTGTAACATAAAAGTAGAAGATTCTGCCAAAAATTACATGCTCTCATAAGGGATTTCTCCTTGTTTAGACCATAGCAATGATTTCAGACAAACTTTCTTCAAGTATGGGAAAAGTTAAAATAGCTTTTGAAACAAGACAGTGTTGAAGCCACAAAGGGAGTGTTCATATTAATCTCCTTGTCTGGCTATTTTTTGTTCATATTTTGGCTGGACAGAATCTTCCAGATCTGTAAATCATTACAGGACTTTTTTATATCATATTAGCCACATCAAATGCTATGATAACACAAAAGGCAAGGCTTTTAAGATACTAATGCAGAAGTACCATGGTCAGAAGGACGATAAATAAATTTAGTCAGTGCCAAAAATGAATACAGGTCTGGAGAAAAAAAAAGTCTTTCTTTTGGAATTTAATGTTTCCTTCCTGCTTAGAACATTATTATTCTTGGCTGAGTATTTATGACTATTCTGCTGTATGTCGATGGGTATATTGATGTACATGTAACTGAACTTGTCCTCAGAGGATAACACACAGGCAAACACAGAGACACTTTTCCTTTTGGCTTTACTTTTCCCACGTGATTAATTATCTTTGTTATGCTATGAGGCAATATTACTGCAAATAGGTGGAACGAATGCAGTCATATTTGGAAAACCCTCCCATTTCTGCAAACCAACAAGCCACAAGAAACTCACTAACGCTGCTCTGCACAAAGTTAAAAGGGTTGCCACTAAGTCCTGTGCCAATTTAATTTTTATTTCTTTATAAAATGCATATTAATTGGATGTGGAAATATACAATTTTGACAGGATATTAGAATATGTACTCCCTGATTGCTTTCTACTTCCATAACCAAGCATTTTAAACTGCAGAAAGGAAAAAAGCTCTCTGATTTAAATTATTTTGGTTCAGCTATGGGAAAAGACATGACAAATGCAAATATTCATGGCCAGATAGGTGCCATGACAAATGCTCTAGTTACTGTAATAAGTTTATTTGAAACACATGGCTTGATTTTAGTACATACAGTCTCGTAGTACCAGAGTAAAGTATTTCAATTTCATAAATCAAATACTTAGAACAGTTCATTATTCTGAAAAATTCCTGTGATATAATACATTCATAGATAAGTATATATTATATTGACTATGCAAAATGGCTGAGTGATAAGGTCTTTACAAACAAAGTTACATGCATTCTTTGTGGGGATTAGCTTGAAAATATTTACTTTAGAATATGACTCCTTAATATCCATCTGAATGAAACTCATACTTTTTTTCTGCCATGGAAGATGTTATGAATTATTCCCGCTTAACACAAGTCTGTAAAAGAAAAGAAACAATTGCAATTATCTTCATGCTAAGAAAACTTCATCAATTTTAGCAGTGTTTAGAATATACACCTGCAGGCAGCTAAAGCAGTTCCTCACTAACCCACACACGATTCCATCAGCTACAATTGGCTATATACACTGAGAAAACAGCTGTCATTGTAGGCATGGCTTCCTTTCAGGTTATCTCTCCTCTATATCTGTATGAGAAATCCAGGATAATCATAGGAGTATCTGAGAGACCTTGTGTCTCTTAAAGGCTAGTCTGAAGTTCACAGTAATATGACTGAATATAAGTAATATCAAGAAAAAAAAAAGAAATCCTTTGATACTTTATATGAAGTGAGATGCTGCTCTGTCTGGATATAGTGACAATATGGATGCAGGAACTGCACTGCAGAGCAGACATTTCTTTTTCCCATGATCTTCTAGATAGCTGGGAACTAAAACTCTCTTGGTGTGTCCGTGTATTTATCTGCCTAAACAATACTCATATATCTGTGCATGATGCTAGCAAACATGGTATTTCACTCTACATACAGCATATTTAAAAGGAAAATAAGATGGCAGGATGGCATTTCCAGGTCAGACTGAAAGGGACCATCTATCCAACTCTCCTTTTTACAGTAGAAGAATGTGTGATAATGGATAATGGAAGAAGGATAGGCTGTAGCAGTACTTCAGTTCTTCTCACACTAATGAGTTGGAATTCCACAAGATAGGTGGAATGTCACAGCCCTCACAGTTAACTACTGTTATTAATAACACTGTTGTATTTAATAACCCTAGATGAGAGAGTTTTCTCCTCAGAAATATGTCCAGATGTTGCAATGCATAATCATGATTTGTAAATGGTTCATCCCATTCCCCTGAACTCCCCTATCCCACCCCCTGGTGGTATCCCCCGTCTTGTCAATCACCCTGGTTTATCCTCTCCTATTTGGCAAGGTGTCCAGGTGCCACCCTTCCCATTGTGGTGTAAAGTGCCCTTGGCCTTGACCACGCCCCTCCACCTTCCCCATTGGATACAGACCCCCCTGGTTCAGGTTTCACCCAAAGTGACATAAGTGGTCCAGAATCCATTCTCATCCATTCTGCCTTCCACTCTGATGGAATAAACATCTCCTAACC
>VWYP01031340.1:0-16719 GCA_013400435.1 Pycnonotus jocosus
GGCATCATGTTCAGTACATAAAGTAGGAGGAAGAAAGAGGAAGGGGAGAATTTTGGAGTAATTATCTTCCCAAGTTACTGTTATATGCAGTGGGGCCCTGCCATCCTGGGGATGGCTGAACACCTGCCTGCCCCTGAGAAGGGCTGAATGAATCCCTTGTCTTGCTTTGCTTGTGTGTGTTTTTCCTTTCCCTATTAAATTGTATTTGCCTTAACCCATGAGTTTTCCAGCTTTTACCCTTGTCTCCCTGATCCTGATGGTGGGGAACGGAGCCAGTGGCTGCGTGGGGCTTCGTTGTTGGCTGGGGTTAAACCACAACACAATGAAAGATGAAAACAGTTTTTTAAAGCTGCTGAAAAACTTGATTGAAATTTTACACCTGTCAACCAAATAGAGAAAGATGGAAAATTCTTAGCTGACGCTTTTTGGAAGGTTTGGTTTTCACGATCTCTTCACCAAGAACAAATGCTACCTTCTATAATGCACTGCACTGTCAGTGTTGGGGTTTTTACATTAAACATGAAGTGTAGATGGATACTGAAAGACAAAAGCAGATGTTAAACTTATCTTCATAGTCTTGAAAATGCAACACTGCAGAAAACTCCCTGCATCTCTCCTTGATGTTGCATATTCTCTGAACTACAATATCCTAAAAAAAGCTAGTGAAATTTAGGAAACAAACAAAGAAGCAAGAAAAAATATTACACTCAAGTAGTCTTCATGTTCACTTGTTCTGCAGGAGCATCTCTGGAGAACCATTGAGACATACACTGTTGTTTGCATACACCTCTTCCCTTCCCAGATGAATCAGCTGTTTATCCATACTCCTTGCTGAGCATTTTTAAGAGAGGCAGAACATTAATCAGTGTTTTTATGAATAAGGGATACCTGATCTATCATAAATGTCAAATTAGGGGTCTCCCACATTGCACTCATTAGTTACAGAACATAGGGACAGGTGAATTTTTGTCAGGTGTTTATTATAAAGCTTAAAATGCTGTTATTAAATCTTTATGAGGATCATAGAATACACAGAATGCAGATTAGTGCCTGAAAGATTACAGAAAACTCCCATTCCCATTGTAAATGTATTTATAAATCTTATTTTTGATTAAATTTTCTTTACATTTGTACTGAGATCCCCTGGTTCATTCCCCCTCCTTTCAGATTTTAGGACAGCATTAGAAATTAATGAAAAAATTCCAGTGACCTAACACAGGAGAACATCCTTTCAGAATTATTCTTTTAGATCACAGAATCATAGAGTGGTTTGGGTTTGAAGAGACCTTAAAGATCATCTAGTTCCAACCCTCCTGTCATAGGCAGGAACAGCTTGCCCTACACGAGGTTCCAATCTGATATTGAACACCTCCAAGGACAGGACACCTACTACTTTTCTGGGCAACATGTTCCAGTGCCTCACCACCCTCACAGTAAAGAATTTTTCCCTAATAGGTAATCTAAATCTAAGCTCTTTCTTGCTATGCAAGGCAGCAAGAAAAACATGGAAGTTTAGAACTCCTGCACTTCAGAGCAACAGAAATTATTCTGTTCCACTGTCATCAAGAACAAAACCCACATATTTGGATATTTCCCACCAAGCAGGTTACAGGAAAGCTGCATATAAGTATGCAAAATAATATTTAAAAGTAATCAAAAAACACCAAGAGAGAAAGTGCTCATTTTCTTAAACATTTGTGCTGATGTGACTCGGGTTTTACACCATAACATTCTTAGACAGAAAATAAGCAACAAAAAATGTAAGATTGCCAAATAGAGAACTTTACTGCCAGCATTAGGGAGAGAATAACACTATACACAAAAACACATAAAAGAACAGAAAAAAATTCTTTTAGAAGTTCTGTATTCTGAACCACAAAGATACAGCTTCCTTAGGCAACCTTCCAGAGAGTTTTCCATCACACTATTGGAAACACACCGCTTACAGTTGCTGATCATGGGTCACCAATTGGCTTCAGTCTGTAGAAACATGACTAGCAGTGGTTCACGACATTTCTCAGAAACTAAATTTTTCCTCTCAGGCAAAATTAGTGATAAAAATGGCTGAGGCACAGACCTAGACTTTACACATCATGTTAAAACACAAACATTACAATGACAATGAAAAATGCAAAGTTAGGTGCTGGGACAAAAAAGATACCATGCCTTCATTCTTTTTGTGTGACACCAGAACACATTTAAATGTAGTTTCATATGTGATAAGACAAAATAGAAAACATTTTAGAAGATTCTTCCTGTCATATACCAATGTTACTAAATATAAAGTTCAAGCAATTTTTTCTAAAGCCAAAGAAAATTGTAGCGCATCACACAAAATCCTAGGGACAACTTCAGAGCTTCAAAGAAACAACATTCTATTCCACAGACACAAACATGTTGTAGCCAGACTGTGAGTTCTGTACAACCTAACTATACAGAGAGATTATGCCTGAATAGTTCATGTACTACTGAAGCCCATGAAAGCTAGGACCTATTAAAATATATACTAGAATACTTCTACTAGTCAAATTTTTTCTGCTCCAAATATTTGTAAATATTGAGCAGCATGAATAAACAGACTGAAAAACTTGCTGCTGCTCTGGAGGAAACAGAGCTCCCCATAAATGGTAGCTGAGCTCAAGAACACAGCATTTTTGAAATTTTTCTGCACATACACAAGTGCTTCACAATTCTATGTAAATCTAATCATTCAACTGAATTTAAAACTTTTTGAGTCATTAGTATTATCAGAGAAAATTATTCATTGTTTCCTGAACTGCTTAATGCAAAGAAATAAAAGGAAACATCCATCTAGTACAGTCACTGTGAATTGCTTCCTGCCATCATTTCTCCCAGAAGTCACATATACATAACTTATGTGCTATTAACCAGTCACTTCATTGCTGCAGTTTTCAGACTTTCCGCCTCCTGCTAATTTCAGTCCTCACTTGTGCCACCTGAGACTGGGATGTTTTGCAAATGAGTATCAATAATTTCTTCTTCCGAGTCTAAATGTTTTCATAGTAAACTGAATATTTTTAGATCAATTATGAGTTAACCTTTTTACCTTAGAAATTGTTTGGTTTTCTACACTAATATAGCCTGTTGTAGAAAAATTAATCAAAAGGTTCTTGATGCCAAATTAATACAAAAATGTTCTTGAAACCTATGTGTGCACAATCTCCATGGATTTTACACACATACAAAATACATATATACATTGCTTTATTTTTTTCCTTAAAGGGTTATTGTAGCAAGTAAAGTCCTTCTTCTGTAACATAAGAGAAAGTTAACTTACACAAGCATTTTTAAACATAAATTGCCAATCAGAGTTAATTCAACTTCTGTATCCTAAATCTAAGGCTGGTAACAAAAACATTTTGTTAGCATCTCATTCTCTTTGGCTGTTGCACTTAAGACCTTTTCACCATGAAAAGCAAACTCATGCCAGCTGCATTTTATTTTGCTTTTTTGCTATGGATTCATTTGTTTTTAGAGTTTTGATTAGGATTCTATCCCAAAAACCACAGAAATCCTCTGATGAGGCCATCAAATCACTACACCTATGGAATTCATGGACTACCATCACATCTAGGCAACACCTATATGCAGGAAAGGTTGCTTTGAATAAGTCAAAACATTCTCAGCACATCTGTTGGCAGAGCCCCTGCATGTGTTGCTATGCAAAGTATTCCACAAGAGGGATGAGCCCTCATGCTTTGTTGGGTAAAAGCAGTGACACAAATGCAGGCCAGAGGATACATTCAAGAAACTCTTCAACTTTTGATAACACATTGGAAGGAAGAAAGAGATTAAGATAATTTACAGTTACTACAATTCCTCTGTTCTTCCTTCTTTTCTTCCTTTACTAGCACTGCTGAGGAGCACAACTTAGTTCTAATTTGACATTTTTGAACTTAATTATTACTGGATAGTACTCCAGCTAGCTAAACACTAGGTATAGAAGTTCGCACTGAACATGCCAGATATGTGTGTGTTGGCATATATACACGTATGCAGATATTGCACTATGGCTCCATTAATGGAAAAATTCCTTTAAGCATTCCTTATAGTACAGTCAACATCCAGTATTAACTGGTTTTGCATACTAGACAATCTCTTAAGCCTAACCACATTTTAAGGTAAATACATTATCTCCCACATAAAAAGCTCCTTGTACTCATGCTCATAACAGAACACTCTGTACAACTATATGCAAACAATATAAGGATTCTCCTTCATTTCATGAGGTAGCTATGTAGGTAACAGCTAAGGCACAACTTCTAATGTGCCATGTCAGTTCTCCAGAACTGCCAAATAAACTGTCTTCTGCTGCTGGATATAAGCTTCTGAGTACCAAAGAAGTTCTCTTTCCTGAAGAGGTCCTCACCGTTGGACTACTTAATGGAAACCATAGACCAGACAGAACATTTCAGAAAGATAATTAAAATAATATATTCCTGTTTTAAAGACATTTTTAAAAATACTAATCTTGAGTTTTAAACCTAAGATTTAAACTTAAAACTTAAGGTTTTTTTAAACTTAAAACTGAAGTTTTTTAAAACATTGATCTTAAGTGCCCCCTACCTGTGGCAGAGAAAGTTCACCACTTAGCCCACAGCACTTGAGTTTGCTGGACAGCAACAATGATCTCAAGCCAATGCTCTGCATTTTCAGGAAGCAAGGGACAGAAGAAAAAAGGAAAACCAGAAAAGAAGCAATTGCCACAGTCCATATTTATTGCCATCTCCCAGTGGCTAATTGCATCTGACTGAAAATGAGGGCTGGAACATACAGGTCTTCTGACCAGATCTGTCACCCCACATCTGCTGGCCTCTAGCAGTAGCCATGAGCAGTAAGGAAAAGCTTTGGATGTGCAAAACACTCTGAAATCATAAGATCAGGATAGCAAGGAGTTTTTAAGATGCCTTCATGTGCTAACATGAAGAACCTGCTTGCACCAAGAAACAAATTAAGCTTATTCGAAATTACTGCATGGAAGCACAAGAAAACCTTCAGCTACTTAAAAATCAGTATGAAAACATGAACTTTCAAGACTTACATTTCATTTGCTTGAAGATGGACTTGTTGGGTTCAAGCCAGTGCTGGAAAGACAAAGCAGAGAGCAGAGGTTAGAATGGATCAGAGTAGACAAAAGTAGCCTTGTAAATGTATATGGTACCAAAAATGAGAAGTGGGAATTTTGTTTCACTGAGACATACACAAATGAGAAAAGCACCTCTATACTGCAATTGTACTGTTTAAGCATACTTGACATCACCAGTGCCTGAACAATAGATGTAGTTGGGATAGAAATAAGATAGATACTTCGAAGACACATTTAAAGTGGACAGGTTGTAATCCTCAGCTCGCAGTAGACATTTTAGTCTCATGCTTTCAGCCAATTTTTTTTCCAGAGGAATGATCATATCAGACAGTAGGGCAGACTATTCAGAAACTTTAACACTGTCTCTTCCTTAGTGTCTTCTATGTTTCTTAAAACTGAAGAATGTCTAAGTATTACATCTGCAGTCAAAACACACAGGACACAAACTGTTGTTCTCTTCTAGTAATAACTAAAAATCTCAAGGGAAAAAGAATGCACTTTTCCAGGAAACGTTCACAACATGGGTAGCTAATGTACAGCAGAGAGGTATGGATGCTTATCAGTAAGTGCATAACTTTAAAGAAAAAAAATGCATTTGGGAGGAAAGGTTTAAATTTTTTAAATTATTCTCTTAGAAAACAAACTCAGGTTTGGAAGCACTCAAGTGCTCCTGTAACCAAAAGTTATGCTCACATTTTAGTTAAGAGCTTTAGCATATCCCCTGCTAGCACTAGCTGACCTGCTCAGGAGGATGTTTTTCAGACAAAAGAACATGCTGACATTCAAGTGCCACTTCTGACCACAGCCAGCAGCTTTTGTATTAGTATTTTTCATGTAAGCAAAAACCTCCACAGTAAAATGAGATTTGTGCTGTGGAAGCAGCTGGTCAAAAAGCACAGCATTAAATTTAATAAGCATACTCAACACTGGAAGGCCTTGCACCAAGCGGTTTCATTTTTTAACCCTTTCATTCTACCTCTAAAACATTTTGGTCAACCGCAAAAAGAAAACCTAGCATTTATTAAACCATACATAATACTTAAAATATCCTACATGGGCTACCACCTCTCCTCTTAAACTTTACTAATTCTACTACAGAGAAAGGCTGGGATAGATATTCTGTAGGAGTTGTTAATAACTGACAGAAAATTATTACTTTGAAAATTATGACATCTCAAGAATTCAAATGAAGTCAGGATAACTGTAAATCAGTTTTCTGAAGGAGAACTTTTGACAAAACAAACACCTTGGAAAGAACATTTTCAAATAGCTGCAGTTTATGTGCTATGGTTGCTCAGAAAGTCACACACATACAGTTTACAGTAGTACTGGAGATAAGCTCTGCAACCTATTTCTGTTTGAAGTTCACTTACCACTGAGAGGCTGATATGGAACCCTGTTACAAACGAAATAAAAACCCAACAACCTCAAACTTCAAACAACAAACACAACAAAACAACAACCCTCCAGCATTTCTTTACCTATTCAATTTTCCCAGGATCTCTCTTTTTAGGGGAAAAAGATGAAAGAAACAGAATTGCATCAACAATGATGGTTTCACTGACTTACCAGAAATATCTAGCTAATTTCATTCCTTTTTTAGATCATACATATAAATTATTTATATGTTCCACTCTGAATAATGGGGGCACAGTTGCTCATAAAAAGGTAAAGACAATCTGATTTAGGAAATCTTATGCAGTCTGCAGTGGTTTATAGGTACATAACCCAGAATGAATTCACAGATAAGAAAACAGTCCAGACATACAGATGTACATGTGCACTTTTCTTAATCTCTTCACAGACCCACCCCACATCCACCGGAATCAGGCCAGTCCTAGCTGAAGATTCAGACAGCAAAGCAGGATTTCGATGGTGAGCCATGCTGTACTGCTCCCAGGAAACCAAAAGAGTATTCCCTATTTTCATCTAGCAGAAACACAACACAATTTTCCTGATATTTCTTTTTGAAATACCAAGCTGGAATATCAGACCAGATCAGGATTTAGAACTCTTCAAAAAAGTTAATTACCTATCATAACAAAACAGTCAGAGGTGAAAAAAAAGCCAATTTCCAAATATGAAACCCCCATAAAAACCATGTGAACAATGAAAGAGAGGAAACAGAGATGGAATTCCTCAAACTTCCAGGAATGCAGATTTACCGAAAACATCGAAAATCAAATGTCTCACTAAGACCCGATCTTCATGGGTTAAAAACATATTGAAAAGTCACCATGCAATTAAGCAATCTAAGCTTTCAAGTGGAGGTCACAGACCCGACAGTTTCTACAAGATCAGATTTCTGTGTTGACCTTCTGTTGGAGGAAGATTGCAAATGTGTACACAATTCAGCTGAATCTTCCAGAAAACAGAGGAGTTGTTTTATAATTTGTGGAGACTTTCAAAGACACAGTAATTAGGTGCTTAATGCTCTCTGACTGTCAGGGGAAGATAAACACCTAGTCATTGCTAATACTTCTGGAAATAGCCACCCTTATATTTGTTTGCATATTTCAGTTTGAGTTTTAGGAAGGATTTTTCCCCTGAGTACTTATCTTTCAGCCTTACAGCATTAACTATTAATAATTAATACCTGCACCTCATCTCTACCATACAGCATCCAAGCTATATTTATTCCAAGATTAATTAGCCCTTACAGTTAGGAGGAGATTAAGTTCCTGTAAATTAATCAAACTCTTTCTGCAGAAACTTTAAATTGAAAAGTATTTGGTTTTCCAAAATGATTTTTTCATGTAGCAATATTTTTTTAACAATTTTCCTGAAAAAGAAAGAAAAATCTTAGGTGAAAAGAAAATACAATTTTGAGTGAGCTTGTCAAGATAAATTTTAGAAACACTTTAAATTTTCAGCTGCAAAAAATGTTATTAATATGTATGCCACATTGCCTTGCAAGAACAGCCCACAGATGTTTTCAACTCTTCATTGTAAGGACTTATTGTACCCTTTATTATACTTGATAAGACTAATAAAAAACCCAAACAAAACTAGTCAGATATAAAAATGTAACTAGAGACAATAATCTTATTTCTTTACTAACACTACAGTGCGCAAATCAGGGAGAGAAAAAAACCTCCAACAATTTTAAGCAGTTTAATTTCTGTCTCATGCATCTGACACTGTAGTCCACAAAAGCTGCTTTAATTGAAGGATGGCCAACACCCTTAAACCAGCTTGGCTTTATGTGTGATAGTACTTAATGATCACCAGAAATCATTCCTGCAGAGGCCTAACTTCTTGTTTCATTGAAAGCATGTTAGCAATGTGGTTGCTGCCCAATGGGGAAGAAAAGACTTTGATCCTAATCCTGCTAACACATTGCCAAGCACCCTGAGATGAGATTCATGTTCAGCACTACTAATTTCTAATCCTTTTGCCAAAAGAGGTTTCAGTCGCTGCTGAGTATCTCAGTGATCAGACAGATGCCCTCACAGAAAACAGAAGAGAGAGAAAGATACATAAAAATCTTGAAGGTCAGTCATGGGATAGTTAACAAGTCTTGGTGTTTCAAGTCCCAGTGGTGCATAAGCTATCACTTTTGGTGCTGGGATCCTAAAATGTGCTGAGCACTGCTTTCTGACTAAGATTTCACTGCAATTGTATGCTATGTTTCAGACTAGTGCAATTTACTTTGTAAATAGAGCCTTCACCTCTGATCAGCCCTTAAATGGCGCTGAGTAGTCATTAGCGAGGCCAGGTGTGTTCTTGCTTACCCACAAATGGCTGAGCAGCTGATGTGCTATCAGCTTTCACAGCAAAATATCAGGGTGAACAAGGACACCCTGCAAGGGTAAAAGCACCATTCTAGAAAGTCAGCTGAACTCCACCAACACTGATATGTTTTTAGTAAAAACATTTCAGCCTGTTTCAACCTGTTTCAAATGAAGCCATCCACTGAGGAAGTCTGGGAGGACTGAGCTTGGTCTTGATTCAGCACAGGGTTAAGATTTTTAAAATAAGAAGCTCTGAAGAAAGAGGAAACAGTGATAGAATCATAGAATGCCTGGGTTGAAAGGGACTTTAAAGACTATTTTTTCCACCTCCCATGCCATTGACAGAGATACCTGTCACAAGCCCAGGCTGCTCAGAGTTTCAGTCAACCTGGCCTTGAACACTCCCAGGGATGAGGCATCCACAGCTTCTCTGGGAAACCTCTTCCAGTGCCTCACCACCCTCAGAGCAAAGTCTCTTACCTCTTACAAGCCAAGAAGCTTCTGATTAAGTCCGTATGTTTGCAAGTGGAGCAATTAGGAAAGGGCAACTGAAAATGGCCTAATACCATGGATACTTAAATTGTGCTTGGCAAGCAATTCTTAGCCAAGTGCTTGGATGTGCACACAGTAAAACAGAATCAGAAGAACCTGCAGGTTTTACAAAAATACTCCAGGCAAGGCCTAGACTGGAAAACTTGGTTAATCAACAGAAAAGAGCAGGAGAATAGAGATATGAAACACTGCTAGAATAGTTAAAAAAAAATTAAAACTCCACCCTATATTAATCTTTAAAGTTAGTATCTAATCATTTTCTTGAATGAAGAGCAAAATCAAGATAGGTTTGATTTTGCTTCAAAGAAGCAAGAATTACCACCTGCCAAAAAAAACCAAAACAAAACAAGCACAACATACAAAACTCATGGAAGTTCAGACAGGGGAATTAATTAGGTGTCCACTCCATACAGGCACAAGAGACGCTGAAGGGCCCAGAGCACAATATGTGTCTCTTTCTTCATGCCCAGTACCATTTTATCACAGCTTCAAGAACTTTTATACCAAGAATATTGACATTCTTCTGCTGCAGCAAAAGAGCTGCTCCTCTGCATTTTTTCCAAAATCAGGACACTGGCGCTATTTAGTGGCATGTTAATGAGGAGGAAACAAGGTACATCACTATCACAAATATTTATCTGGTCCAGAAAATGTAGTCACATACACTGGAATAGAATCACCTTTTGTATGATTCTGAACTGGAATTTATCAAACAAATTTCTGAATTATCGCTGCTGTGTATTGGAGTAGCTGAACTTTAATCCATAGTCTCTACTCTGGTCATAAAATCTGCATATATTGATCTATGCATGAGCTACCACATTCTCACAAGCAACAGGTTCAAAACTGATGGGAAAATAATCTTTGTTTTTATCAATATATCTTGCAAAGTTATTTAGTTTGCAAGTTTACTAATCTTCACACAAGATATTCAGTTACCAATCTTTCAGCTGAATTAAGTGTATACACGTATGTGTTCTCTGCATACTACATTCATCTGTCACATTTTTGTTTAGTACATAAATGCAACCTACTAGTAAAAGCAAGCTGCCATTTAACTCAGCATTTAGTCTCTGAAAACTGTCTGAGGCAAGTGTTTAGAAAAAGAACAAGAGCAGCCCGTTGTGCTCAGTGGGCTTTTTCTATCCAACCTCCATTAAAATTTGTATGTAAATCTTTGCAGGCTTTACCAATTTGTCCAAACTCCCATTTCAAGCACTTCTTTCAAATTCATGACAGCTACAATGAATTTAATATTGCCCATGGTTTTCTAAAAACTATTTCTCAATGCCAGTGACTTTACAATTAGTTTACTTTGCAGTGTTTCAGTTCTAAGAATTACAGGGCAACTTCTCCTTGACCACCTTGTCCAAGCTAATTTACATCATATCTTTCATTCTCTTTTGCTTACTCTCTGACTCTCTCTTACTCATTCTCTCTCACTCACCTCTTTTTCTAGCTATATTATTCTTGCCTAATCTATCTCTGGATGAAATCCATTTCTATTAGATATAATTCTCACAGCCTTCTTTGTTTCTTTTCCAATTCTGCCTTTTTTTTTTTTTTTTTTCCTGAACTGTACACAGCAAGCGATGTTGCAGCAAGAGTTCATGCAACTGCAATAACTTTTGTGATAACTCTGTCCTGGAGCAGAGGTTTATACGCACAGATAAGGATTAAGATTTTTATTAGCCTATGGCTCAGTGACTCTAGGGTTCTGCCCACAATACTTCTGTTCTACCCCTTCACAGAGGCTGGAGATCTCTCAGACAGATCTCTTCTCCTAACTGTATGGAGTATTACAACTCTTTATACAAAAATTGAGGTTGCAAGTTACCTGATGTGTCTTTCTGCCAACATTCATTGTTGGATCTAATCTCCAATAACGGGATGGAGCAACTGAGAGGCATTCCATGAGTTTTTATTCCATTATCAGTCTCAGTGAAGGTGGAGACATTAAAGATGGTAAAACTCATGCCATAACAACAGAAGCCAAAATTCTCTTTGTTACAAGGCCTTTAAAAAGTTTTTTTTAGCCAATAAACTAATGCTAAAAGTTTACAAGCATCTACTTAAGCTAATTAATAAACACTAAACGTACACCTTACACCATACAATCATTCCTTGTTTTATATTTTTGCAGCTCAGAAACTATCTATGCTCCAAATATTTCAAGGCCTAAAATTCAACTGTTTCAAACCTCCACCTATGAAAGCTTATTACAACACTGTGAGAATCCCTGCTTTTTCAGTTCCCACAATTCCCTCTCTTGGGGGGGAATCCCACTCTCATGTGGGACTACGTACACATTTTTAGAAACATGTATTAAACAGCTGCTCTTGCTAAAGCAGAGATCAGCTGCACCCAAGATTTGTTGACCCTTTCCAAAGGTCTCTCTGATGAGGAACCACTGTACATTTTGTCTGTAGCTTCCATTACAAACAAAGCACTACTAAATGATAACAAAAATTATTACCAACAGACCAGATGCTACAATTTCCTTCCCAGTAAATACTGGTATAAGGCTGAACTACTTAGATTGTAAGATTAAACAAACATTCTACACAGCTCAATTGTAAGTGACATACTTTGGTATACAGTTGGGACTCCCCACCACCCTTACTAGTGAAATAAATGAAATAAAATCTGACCAAAAAAAACCCCTACATCTGTGTAGAATTGTCACTCAATGTGCATCATATTTAAGCTTGAAAGCAAAATGAGAATAGTATCTGCAACAGTTCTTTAGGAGGAAATTAGCAGGCAGGCCAACAAATCCATAGTGTCCAGTGTCATCTTCCTATCAAAGTACTAAACCAGGCTCTGTGCTCCAGGCAAGACAGAAAATCCCAGTGTACTCAAAGCTGCCATTTAGGATCAAGTTCATAGAGAGAGTGTACTCACAGAGTAGTTCCACTAATTTGAAAGCTTTATTTTCATACTGCCAGGCCTACAAGCACAGAGCTAAAGCCATTGCACTGCTCTGCTGCTCCCAGACAGCCCTGCAGCACACCCACATGATGAAGCATCTTAATGCTTAAGGGGATTACAGCTTCAAACATCTCTATAGTGACAGGTAAAAGTTCACAGTTGCTTCAGGGTCCTACAAAGTCTTTTCATGACACTTTCAACTTTCCCCATTGGTAGCTCCAAGGTATTTCTGTCTAACTACCAACTCATACTTCCACATTCAAAAACAAAATCACAAGCATGCACTCAGATTGACCCACTGGGAGTGAAAAAATGAAAGAAAGTATTTCCAAGTTTAAATCATTGCTCAGGTGCCCTTCTAAAGGGACTTAAAGACTATATTTTACCACTCTAACATTTTCTTTCTGTTGAATCTCCTCTTGCACTCAAGAACAGCCTCTTTCAACAAGAAATCCACTCTAAAGAAGATGCTGAACAGCAGCTTCACTATATCATTCTATTCTCATCTTGTACCAGTCCAAAAAAACACAAAGAAGCTGCTCAATAAACCCAGGGTATCTAGCATAGAATTAGCCATTCTGCATTTCCACAAGTGTGAGAGTGTGACAATTGGCCTCAATATAGTATATGAAAAGGTACCAGGAATAGTTCCTTGAGTAGGAAAAGCAGTAACAGCTCATTCCAGGCATGGTTCCTATTTGAAACTGTTAAAAAGTACAAGCTCCAAATGATGGTTTCTGAGTATTGACAGTATATCTCTCATTTTTTCAAGATTTCCTGGGTTGAGTTTGGCCTTCAGTGTTTCCTCAGTAAGAAAAATAATAGGGTTCTATCCACCAATGTGGCAGCTTATCTTCATGAAACCATACTTAACTTAGTATGTTGTCACTGCTATTTTCCCATAGACTCAAAGACATCAAAGAGGATATAATGCTGCCTTCTGTTAAGAATGTCTTCCAGAGTTTGGTTTGTTTTTTTGGTTTGTTTTTGTTGTTGTTGGTTTGGTTTTTTTCTGGAGTAGAATATGGAAAACTATAGAATATTTTTAAAAGTTTAAGTATGCCCAAAACATACACACGTTTATTTATGCAGCAGGAAAATATTATTATAAAAGTGGAGTTGGGGAGAGGAGGAAATATATACTATTACTTACTTGAAAAATAACCTATAAAAACACCAACTGTTTTCCCACATTTCAAAATTGTTTTCTGACATAAGACAATTAGCTCAATTTTCTACATTTTTTACACAGTCGAAAATTCTGAGTGGTCTAAACATAAATCTTGAAACATCTAATTTTAAGTGTCCGAAATACTGAAACAGGTAATTTTTTAAATTCTCGTACTCAGTCAAACATTTCAATACTCCTAAGTCAAAATGTTACATTTTAGTAGAATACTCTACATTTAGAAGACATTTTGGATTAATTAAAGCTGGTGGTTTTGCCTGCCTGAGCTCCCTCATTACAAAATGAAAGGACTGCAAACTAGCTCTCAGAGCAACTATGGAAACTTTGCACAAAAAAAAAAAAGACAAGTTTTAATAAAATGGAGGCAAGTATCTGCTAGACTAAATGCCAGCAGGAGTAAATCTGCACAATATTTCATATATGTGTGTGTATATACTACATAATAAAATACTATTATTTCATATAGTTTAAATATTAAAAAAAAATCAAGAATAATTCCCCAAAATCCAGAATTAAATGCATGATTTTGACAGTTTCTTTTGGAACCATTGCTAAGGCCCTTTCTGTGCAAACACAGAGACTGTGCAGTCAAATATAAAATTCTACAACATATAAAATGCTACAACAGAGGCATTTAGCATTTCCAAGACATTCAGCAAAGCAACATCCATTGTGTGCTATGTACATCAGAATCAATAAGAATTCTCCTAAAAAAAAGTTATGCTTTCTTGTTTCAGCTCCTATTACATGTTGGTTGAAGGAACAGTCAGATGATGCCTAGTCTCTATCTTTGCCAATATTTAATATAAACTCCTTCCATAAAATTATAGAGAATTCTCCTAAAATTATTTACCAACTGATAAAATATTTTTCCCCACTGTCTCCTTTAGGACTGTCTCAGACAATGTAGCTCTCACTTCCTTCAAAAACCACCTCCCTTGCTTAAACTTTCTTTTTCTTTCTATTTTACACTTTGATGCATGTATAACCTATCTTCCTAGCCTTTGTTTCCCATACTAAAATGTTACAGCAGCTCTCTTGTTAGAGAGTAGAAATGAGCTGAGACAGACTTCTTGTTTATCACAGCATGAAAAGGGTCCTGGTTTATTCCTCTTTACAGCTCAGCCATCCTGACTCCAACCATTCACTGGCTCTGGCTGCAGCAAGCTCCTACTGTAGGTTTCCCTTACAGCCTCTGACAGCTGGTTATTTCTTGCCAAACTCTGACTGCAGGTATTGTTTTGCAGACTCTGAATGCAGGCTTTTACCCAGCTAGACTGTGACTGCAGGTTCCAACAACAGGCTCTGACTGCAGACCCAGCCTGACCTCACAGCAGAGATTCTCTCTCCCCAGCATCCTTCTTCTTCATCATTCTCATGTTCATGACTCTCCACAATAACCCCTCCACCAACTAACCCACTCCCTTTACTGGATATAGCTGTGACTCATCAGGGATGAGGGTATACTGGGTAATTAACAAAGCTGTTACTTATCAAGGATGAGTTCTCCTGTATTGCCTTCTCCTACAGTAAAAGGGTGTGCCCTCCTTAAAATCAACTCATAAACAAGCTCTCCACTCTCTTTATTAGGAGTTCCTAATACCCCTTCTTCCCTCTTTCTTTCTTCAGTTAAGTTGATCTTTTTTGAGTACAGATATATAGATCAGAGCAGCAGATGTCATTAGAATCTAATGATATTAATATCTTCCCGCAAATACAGTCCCAAGAGGCAAACAAAGTTCTTTTACCATAGCCACGTCATGCATTAAAACCAGACTAGTCAATGTTCATTTTATTCATTTTCCTACATCACTTTATTTGCCTCTGGTGCACTGAAGTACATGGTCACCCTTATTATTAACTGGTATAGCATGAACTACCTCTTTCCTCCAAAGTAACTGTGCTTGTTCAAACCACAACGTTTAGATTCAGAAAGAAGCTGTTGCTGAAATCCACCTACTAATCTTTACTGAGCTACTGTTTGTTGTGCTCTGTGACACATCTCACCAAGCCCTAATAGTGTACTGCAGAAAATGTGTCTCCCTTTTTCCTTGGTGGGACCTGTAAGAATTCCACTGAATCTTCAAAATTTCTTCTACTAAATTATTCCAATGAGCTTTGAAAATTTCTTCTACAGAACTATAATTACTCTTATCTGTACAATTATATGACATTTCTCTTGTGACCCCACCACATATTACACTTGCTATAGCTTTTCTCTTTAACCACATACCTAGACAACTACTGATGTTTTTTTGTTAGATGAATTCCAGGCATCTAGATTCACAACTGCTAAAATAAAAGACAGTGAGGAAATTGTCACATATCTCATTAATTCAAAACCATAATTTCCTTAGTTTTTTACTGAACTGTCTTGGTTTTGGCCAAGACAGAGTTAACTTTTTTGCAGTAACCATGATGTGGCAAAGCCTGGAGCTGTGGGCGTGTCTGCATTATTACATATTTGTGTCATTGCTGGGGTGCAGAAGTAAGGAATTCTTGGACTTCCAGGAAGATGTTCATGACAATATAAGATACTTAATATAATAATAGCTTATTTTGATGAATTGTAATGTAAGAGAAGGATGTACGTTGCTTTCAACTCATTAACAAAGCATTTAAGTCTGTACAAAGAAAAGTCCCCTATAAATCATGGCCTAATGTGTGACAGAATTTAAAATAAAGAAATAATGCCCAATTAGAGAAGTTATGGATATGCTAGAAAACATGAGAGCAAATGCAAATCAGCACTTTAAAATGCACTTATGGAAAATCTAAGTTTTGTAAGTGTGTTTAACAAAAATCCAGTTGAAGAGTGGACTAGCTGATACAAGCCACCATACTACAGGCAGTGGCAACAACATTCTCTAGTTGTGGGATACAAAGGGAGACGAAAACACAAAACTTTGCAGGTAAGAACATTTTTTTTTCCCCTCAAATTGTCTTGCGCTGCTAAGCAAGATTCTGCATAATCTTCCATAAACTTAGCACTAAATTAGCTATACTACGAGATGTAAAACAGCAACTGTACAGCCAAGAGGGATAAGACAGTGCAGCAAATTTAGCTAACAATATAGCTAACACCTCTTCGAAACATAGGAACTACATTTGGTAGGATATAATGGGCATCACAGGGGTTTGAGGTTTCGGAGCTTTTCAAGAAACATCACTATTTTAAAGTATTCTGACTAAAAAAAAGGGGGGTA
>VWYP01031340.1:21772-75721 GCA_013400435.1 Pycnonotus jocosus
AAAAAAAAAAAAAAAAAAAAAGTGCTTTGCAGCAATTCAGAAAAATAATTTTATATTACGTTTTAGAATGTTTATCGGAACATGAAAAAATTACATAATAAAGAAAGCCATTATTTCAAACACCACAGAACAATTTCAGCCACAAACAACAGTAATCTGAAAGTAAAAAGCAAGTCGTAGAGTTAAAATTTTCCAGGTCAAATATTTGAGAATTATACCACAGTTCACTCAGAAACCATCAATTATTGTCCATTAAAGAAGATATGTGCAGGCAGAAACAAGAGTCAGAAAAGTCTACAAGCAAGAGATACAAAATGTCCTGAATTGTAATCAATACATTGTTTTCAATGAAAGAATAACATTAAATAAGCCACTTTTTTCTATGTCTATTAATTCAAATATATCTCTCTATCTCAAATGAGAAATATTTTACTTCAGATTTTTGTAACCCATGCACTGGCTTTAAACAAAGTCCTACAATGTAGATATTCTACACACTCAACAAAAATTTAGAAATTTCTATAAATAATTTGAGGAATGGCTTTTTGATTTATTTAGATAAATAGGCACAGACAAGATTAGTATGTTTTTCCTAAGGCTGTATTTGAATATCTGACCTTAATACCACTAAAATCCCACAACAAACCCCAACATATATGCAACGGATATAATACCATGTAAATGACAAAATCCCCAAACACACAAGGTCAGTTTGCAAATAACAGTTAAATACTGCTTTTTAAGCTGGATCAAAAGTTTTCATTTCTATTGAAACAAATATGTATCAAACTAAAATTTGCAGCTGTGACAAAAGAATGAAGCAAAACAGGGGATGTTCTCTACTTCAACAATATATGAAAGCATGATCACACAGAGTCTTTCATTGATGGACTCACAGGGCAACCCGAGTTTGTTCCTCAGCTTTAGAAACTGAGTAATAAACCAGAGAAATGCTTCATTTTCCCTACCAGACACTCTTATTACAGCTTCCACTTCTGCAACTCTGCAAATTTATGACTGAGTAACCTAGTTCCTTGGTAATTTCTCTGGTATACAGAAACTAATCCAAACAACAATCTTTGTCACTCCTGAGCAGTTTAATGCATTATCCCCATCTCATGCTTGCTTTGGGGATTTCTTTTTTATTTCAACTATCTTGATGCACCTTAAAAAGCAAGGCAGAGTGTAACTTCTTCTACCAAATTAACAATTCTCCAATGATGTAAAATGAGACCACAAAACCTTTGTGACTGCATCACAAATCTGAAGGTGAGAAAAACTACTTATATCAGTTTAAGATCTTACATTCAGTGAAATGTTTTCCCTATTTGCATTTGCTTCACTGTGGAATTCTGTGTATATTTATCTGAATGTCGTCCCAAGGAAGAGCAAGAATCACAAGCAGATTAAACACAATGTTTCTGCTCTGTTATCTAACCACTGAAGTCCTGCCAGCTGTGCTTATCTCTGTCAGGAAGCCACTGACATTACTAAGAAGTGTGCAAAGTCATAAGCACAGTATTTATTTGTACTGGGGATTTCAATCCTCATCTCATAAGTGCCTTTACTTGTGTGAACAGCTCCCAGCAGTGAGCCTCTGTGTAAAGCTGGTCACATATATAAGTGCTTACTTAAGCACAAAGACATGCAAAAAACAACAAACAAACAACCTCCCCCAAAAAACAAACAAAAAAACCCCAAAACAAAACAAAAAATAAAAACAACCAAACCATCAACACAACAAACAAAGCACAATGAAATCGACATTTCTGTCTAAGTTAATGGAAAAGTAGGCTCTCAGGCAAGGCAAGCATCCTGTTTGATTTTGTATGCTTGTTTTCCTTGGTCTACAACATATTTTGAAGTTCTGTGGACATAAAAGAATTAAATACATGTATTGAAGAACAATCATGATAGAACCATAGAATGAAAACTAATCCAGTCAGAAAAATTGACAAAACCATTGCAAAACAAACAAACAAACAAATAAACCAAACCAACAAACAAAAAATCCCCCATCTTTACCCTCTGAAAACTGAAAAAGATAGTTCTGTGGACAATATGTAACAATAATTATAAAAAGCAACAGAGCTAAACTGCATCTTTGGCTGCCACATCTCACATTTTTGACTTTTTGACTTTTCTTTGGACAGCTTGTACCAGTTATAAGATAATGCTTTTTCTAGGCTTTTCATGAGAGAAATTACTTGAATCCCAACAGGTACATGCCTTCCATTTCATCAACAATGGAATAGTTCAGTATGGGGCCAGCTCTTGTACACCAAAGTATGGCTGTGAAAGGATATCTGGGAGCAATTCTCTGCTCATGTCCCTTTTGATATAGCTATCATCACATTTGCATTTGTCTCCAGTGGCCCAGCAAAAAAGTTTACTAAGCATCACTGGACTGGAATGTGCCCCAGAATGGGACTCATTTAATATCAACCCTTTGAAGCTGAATAGGGTGGAGTATTTCTTTAATATTCTCAGTATCTTCTAGACCAATTTTTAAGTCTTGCCTGAATAACAGAACCCAGAACAGAACCTTCATTCTGCAGCAACCAAACTCAGTGACGTGGAACAGGCTCAACTCCAACGTGGCAAAACTGGGCCAGCCCTAACCCTGACAAGCTCCAGTGCCCTCTGCAAATTTCTTATGGCTCTTTGGATTTATGGATTCACTGAGACTACAAATGACAGCAAGTATTCACAGGACAAGTCCTTTGCCATTTTTTGTTCCTTCTTTGGAAACAACAGGAATATATGAAAATGCTTCACAAGGATAGAATATTGACTAATGCCTTCAAAGTACATAGAACAATAAAAGCATTCCTGTTTCATTTCTCAGCTAAAGTGGTATAACTCTTTAAAAGGAATTCCTTCCTTCCATAATCAGCATCCTATAGTATTTTATACTATTTGAAAATAGACGGGGAGTTTAATCTAATCTAGTATATAACATTTAACCGGAAAATTTTCTCAGTTGTAAGATGAGCCAATTATAACTTCTATTATTGTAGTTTAAATTACAAAATAAAAAGGCAACAAACTTCTGCTGAAACAAAATAAACAAATTGGAAATGGAAGATTTGATTTTAGAAACAAAGTATTTATCACAGATTTTTCTTCTGTTAACAGTGAAGAATTAATGATATTTCTACAAACCTAAAACACAGCGAAAAAGTGGGCCAATGATTTTTAATGACATGACACTGCAATAAATTAGCTTGCATTTACTTAATCATAACAGTCCTGTTCCACACATTATATTAGTTATCTCTTGCAAAGTATATATTTAGTTCTAAATACTAGTTAATATTCCTATATTAATTAAAATAATTTATATCAATATTGTCTAATTCTAGGACTTAGAGGAAGAATAATTTTTAATCTGTCATTTAACACATTTTATTATGTATAAAATTTTATTATTATATTTTATTCTGTATAAAAGTATGTGAATAGATGATAGAAAACATTAGATAGAATTAGATAGAAAACATCCTTATTTCATTGGGAATTTAGCAATCAGTTGTGATAAAGAATACTTCATGTCTGAGACACAAATTACCCATACTCCTCTGGTTTTAGAATTCATTTGGTAACCTGCAATGGGTCTTAAAGAACATCATTTTTACAAATACATCAGTGTTTAAACTCCAATTTTTAAGCTCTTAATTACCAGTTGATCCTGAAACTATAGATACTAATAAAGGGAACTAAACAGAAAAAAACCCCTATAAACTAGTCTTTATTTATAGTTTCTTTCGGGCAAGAAATATACAAATACATCTAAAGAATAAAGGAGAAAGGAAAGAAAAAATAATAACATCTCTGTTGAGAGGAAAAGAAATAAGGGAAGAGCAATTTCAAGGCTGTATGTGTGAAAGTAGCTGAGGAAGTTCAATTAATCTTAAATGAAACTGCATGTCTAAATGTACACAGCATTGAAAATTTACTCAGAAATAACTGCTGCAGGGAGGTCAGAAACACACTTGTCAGATTCCTCTTATGTGCTAACTTGTTGGAAAACAAAGATCATTTGAGATTATTTATTTTTCTTTAATTTACACTATCCATTTGCCACAGATGGACAGACTTGTCCATAAGACAGCATATTTTTATATTTTCTTAAATTAGAGGTTATTGTATGAGGATAATGTTCAAATAATAATAGATGAAGACGAAAAGGAGAAAATTACACCAGAGAAAAAAATCCCACAATACCAGTCCCATGCAATGAAAACTATTCTAAGAGCAAAATACTATGGACAATGAAAAGTATATTCTACTACAGAGTAACCTGGACAGCAGCAGCAAAGACAGATAACAGCTTTCACACAATCAGTTCTTGACCTCAGTGATATTCTGCAAGTAAATGACTCATGGGTAAGTTATAAATAATAAAAATAAATATTTATAGTTCGCATACTGCAGCTCTCAAAAGTCTCCACCAGTCTGGCCAGCAAGCACTGAGGAAACCACAAATGCAATATTCATTTCCAGGGCTCATGCTCATTTTCTGTTGTGCACATGGGCACCACTTAGCCATTTAGGTTTTGTGTCCCTGAAGTGTCAGCCCCACAGAAGGCTTGCAACATTAACTGCTTGCTTCTGGTAACAGCTTCCATTAGCACAGCATTTGTGATGCCATCTGAGGCACTATTGATTTCTTAAAAGGAATTGAGTCCTTCTGTCAACAAATCTATCACTTATTCAGTATCCCACACTGTTCAGCTAACCTGACTCTGCTTTCTCTCTTTCATTCTTCACATTATACCACATCTAAGAAAGTGGATTAGAGATTTCAAGAATGAGTCCTCAGTCCTCACCTACAAAGCAATGAAATGGCAAACCTGGACTTTAATAAAAATACCTAATGTCCCCCGGTACAGGTGATAATCAACAATCCTCCCTTAGCCTGAATTTTCTCAGTAGTTTCAAAAGACACGGAAAAATCAGTACATTTTCAACTACAAATCCAACTACCATTCTTTAAATAAGCTTTTTCCAACAGATGCATCACTCTCTGCCCTTATTTTACAAGAAGTGTTTTTAAGAAAGAAAAGCAACCAAAAATTCTACCCAAATAAGACACTTCTCTAAGCACAGGCAAAAGAGAGACTCTGCATGGTATGACACAGCTCACTTAGGCTGCCCACATGAAAAGAGCCACCCTTGTTGCAAGGATGCTCCTTCAGGAGCATATTCCAGGGCTCAGCTGAACGTGTTGAACCACAACCATGGTGAGGATCATGCAGGAGCAAACACACCTTTGCTTTCACACCAAGTGGAGGAGAAGGGCAACCTGAAAGATGCTGTGAATAGAGCTGGGGAACCCCTGCAAACACTGAGAGTGGCACCTTAGCTGGTCCCCCTGAAGCCCCTCACAGGCTGGGGTGATCCCTGCATGTTGGTCACCCCGCATGAGGAGACACATCATGAATGCCTGCAAGCATGACACAGGATGTGCTTGCACTGGTGGGAGGAATGGAGGAAGAAAAGTAAGATCATGGAACATAATCTCTACAGGGGATGAAGTAATGCCCATTTGAAAGACTATTAGAGTGATGTGAAAGGCTAAGAGCTTACATAATGAGCAGAATATATAACCAGATATTACAGAAATTTGATCCATCACTATGTGGACTATGCCAGAATCACAAACCCAGCTGTATAGTCATTGATCTGGCAATATCATCTCTGGAGCACACCCAATCATGAGTGCTGCAACTCACAAATAATGTCTTCTGACAGACAAGCCCCTCAATCATGGTGACGAAGTCACCAGCTCTCAGTGATGCAGCTGAAAGTGCAATTCATACACTAATCTGATGTGATAAAGGCCTAGATAAAAACTTTTGGTTAACTGAGGAATCCTCACCATGCTATGCACTTGAACTGTCAGACAGACACACCATATAATTATATCATCATGCCTCAGAGGACACTTGTCATAATACTGTGCATTTTCAAAAAAGTTTTTATGGAAGAGGATGAGGATAAACACAAAGATCTCTGACCTTCTACTTATTTAGAATCCAGCAACACACATCTTTTTCAACTACTCATCTTGCTTACCAGCCTCAGGTAACTCCTTTCCATGCACCTTTGGTAATATTTCAGTATACTTAATCACTTTTCCCATGTGCTTTGACTGCAGAAATTTCATAACTTCAAGGATCATGTTGGCTCATTTCCCACTCAGCAAAGTGCTTTATTGCCATACTTTCTTTCAGCAGACTCTAGGAATAATTTTACCATGTGAAACTATTTCCAAGCTGCTCGACTAGTGCTTTATAGACATAAATGGTTAAATATATTTCTCTGTAAGAAATAATTACCCAGTAAAGAATCTTTCATCACTACTTTTCCCCCCCTCATAATAATCCCAGTCGTTAAATTCTTGTTTTAAAGGAAAACAAGCATTAAATTTGTAAAAGTTGACATTCAATCTTCACAAGAGTAAATTAATGGTAGATTGAAAACACTGGAGAAAGAAGTCCTCCAGAAGCATTCCTTGGACATGGAGCCTACACCAATGCACCCTAATGGTATTTAATAAAAGCCAGCTATTGGCATCAGGGCAGGAACTCATTCTCCGTGTCACATAAGTTTCTGTCTCCTTGCCAAAGAAAAAGTCCCCAGCTCACAATTTTTTGTAGTAGGGAGAGCTGAATTGATTTTTTTTCTTTCTTTCTTTCTCTTTCTGGAGGTCATTCAGTCCTTCAGAGACATACAAACTGCCTCATTAGCACTACCTAAAATAAAGCCTCCATTTGATAGCATAGCCAGAACTACCCTTGCATTTGTAATCATCACCTCACAAAATTACAACTATGGTCTTTTTCTTTCATTCTTTAAAGAACAATTTGTAAGAATACAGATTTAAAACAGTCTTTCTGAATTTCCTTTAACTATCATAACAAAAAACCCAACATGCTATAGAAATTCAAATAGAGGGCTCTACAGATTTATTCTATTAACCACAGCTGTAAGAAAGAAGATAAAGCAATACATTTTACAGACCCTGTAATTGTTTCACCTTCACTAGACTTCATTTTCTCCCTTATTGTGTCAGATACATCTTCATCTTTCCATCAAGTGCTGAGACTTCCTGTTCCCACACACTTAGCAGAGATCAAAGGCAAACTGACCTCACATTTTACTGTTTCAGTAATTGGTCTGTTTTCCACATTTTCTTCAGTTGATGAACAGACAGACTCACTATTAAAATACATCCTTCTTGACTAAGTTAGGAACTCATCATACTTTTTTTCCTCTTAGCAGTAGTTACTCTTGTATCCCTTTTAAGATGGTCTCCCCCAAAATAAATCTTAGAATGCTGCAAATGTTTCTTTCCATAGAGTAAATGGAAGGCAAAGCCCTGAATTATATATCAAATGTATGAAACTCACTTTTCCTGACCTTTCAAAAATACTATTCTGTCAATTCTTTCCTATCTATTCAGGGCAAAATTTGCTGTCTTTGATATTTATAAAATTTAAGCTCTCAGCTGAAACTGAGTGAAAAAAAGAGGAGGGAAAAAAAGAGGGGGGGAAAAAGACTGCAGATTATGTATTTATATAATGGGAGTTTTCTGATATGCTTCACAGTGGCTGGCACTTGGGGAAAGCATTGAAAAACCAGTGGATGCAGAGGATGTTTGTGCATGCTGATCAATTTCCCTTAACCATTCACATTGCCTGTTACAACTGAACACAAAGCCCATTTAACAAGATAAAAAACAGAAGATGATGCTTAATAGGATCACCTGTATTCATTTTACTATGCGTAGTGGAAGATTAAAAAAATACAATGGAAGACACTTTCTATACAAAAATGAGCACATTTCTCCTAAGCAAATTTTTTAAGAGAATGTGTCTTGCTATCAGGTATTTTAGTATCAAACCATAATTTTGGAAATAAACTCCTGTTCTCACACAGGTGATTATGGAGTGGAAAGAAGCCTGGCAAAAATTATAACACACAGTAACTTTCATAAATAGATGGTACAGCTGGTTCCTAGGTCATTGTTGCATCAGAAGGAATCTTTAAATTCCTGTCACATTTAGAATTGAAGCAGAGCAATAGCAAGTATCAGGAAGACAACTAAGCAACTTGAAAAAAGGAATGAATGGCTTTGAATATTATTGCAAAATAAAAGCAAAGTAAGATTTCTTATTGTCCTCTGAGAGCAGAAAACCTGTGCTGAACCTCTTGTAATTTGGCTGCAAACTAAGGTTATATTCTCCTCTACCAGGTCATCTACAGGTACTACAGGTTCATGTGGGCAAAAAAAAAAAAAAGGTCTTAAAAAGTATCTTAAGAAAGAGCTAGATGCAGCGCAAACCTGATGTGCAGATTCTAAGAAGCAAAGCTCTGACAGCTGTGTACCTGCTCTGCCAAAACTGACTGCAAAACCTCAGGATGCAATTATTTTATAATGAACTTCTTTTTCAAAACTGGAGAAGTTGCATAAATAAGCAGATGACACCAAAGAAGAAAAGGTATCATGTCTTGCAGCACAAGACAACTTTTTTTATTTCTCTTTCTGCCTGACACATAGATGCAAAAACAACTTTTGGGAAATAAAGCGAGAAACAAGCCAGCATGGAAATTGGGGAAAGGGCAGTCAGACATTTCAGTGGCTTGCACCCTTCCTTGTGGAACGCAGCAATCATCCTCAGCCGTGTCCCTAAGTACAAGAAAAGCAGCAAGCAGAAGGAAAGCAGAGAGCAGGGGAAGATCACTGGGATTAGCTCAGCTGACTAGAGCATGGTAATATCGAGGCTGTGGGTTCACCCTCATATGAGCTATTCGCTTAAGAGCTGGACTTGATGACCCTGGTGGGGGCCTCCCAACTCATTCTGTGATTCTCTGAAGGCTTTGCCACCAAGTAGCATTAACCCAAAGCCACCCATCTTCACGTGTTCTCTGAAGAGCCTTGAGGAATAGACTGCACTGAAAACTCAACTGAGAATGCACCAGAGTTAAGAGAAACCAGATCAGAGCTTTGAGATCCAGTAAACCAGGAAATATTTTTCTAGAAAATATAAAAGATTCCCTTTCTTACAAGGCATTTAAACTTTGGTTTAGTGCAGAAACGACACTCTGCTCTCATGCCGTGCAATCTCACAACCTAGTCTTCCTTAATCCTTCCCAGTTCTGCCCATCTTCTTCTTCACCATGCAGTAGTGGGTGGCCAGCCTCAGTGCATGCAGGTAGGTATCACACATCGAGGTATCCAGCAGCCAGCCCTCTGAAGCTTGGTCTTTGTCATCTTCTCTCAGGAGCAAACAGAAATACAAATATAAATGAATATCAGCTTGCATGCTCTGAGCCTGTACTTTGGGTTATAGCCATGGCAAGACAGCAGCCCAAATGGACAACAGTGCACAGACGTCAGAAAGCACCAACCTACTCAAGGACACAGTTTCACAGGATGGCTGAAAGGTGTTTCAGTAATTCCAGACATTACTACCTTTTTAAACACAGACCCCACTGAACCTCTCTACACTGCATACTCATACAGGGCTGAAGATATTTAGTCTTGAAATGGCCAATAGATTAAATATGCTGACCATCATCATGCATTTAGCTTATTAAAGGCATTTCCTTTTCTAGATTATACTGCCTTGGCAACATCTCACACATACACACCCCGTGTTTTTTGTGCATGTGTCAATACCTATACATATATGTACACACTTTGTACATAAATATAAAAAAGAAGTCAAGAAAAAGGACTAAGGGATTCTAACATTAGAGAAGGCCATTAGATGATTTGGCTATCTGCATAATTTGGAACATATCATTTTATCCAACTGATGTCTCATACTTGCCAGCCTTATCTTTTGTTAAATTAAATAATTGGATTTTTTTTCCTACAGCATGTCTTTAGACAAGGCAGTCAATCTTGATTTAAAGTGCTTTTAAAAAGAGGTTGAACATACGCAGATTCTGATGCTAGTTAATTCTACTGCATTATGAGCTTTACAAAACAAACTTGGGAAAAACATACTTCAGCTGTACTGGCAACATAACAACACAGAGCACCATAATTTTCCACAAACATTGTTACTAAAATAAAAATACTAAAAAGAGAGCTACCTATCTGGAACAATCTCTTTTCATCATATGGATTTAATGAAGGACTATGATCTATTTGACAGCATTCAAAAACTGTTATTTTAAAATATACATATGCTGTCATACTTAATAATACTCACTTTATCACAAGCCAGAACACATTCCAAAGTTTTAAGCATAGCTTTCCTCAAAAAGTTTTAAGGTACAGTTCCACCCCTGTTTTCTTAAGTCCCTAAAACGGGTATGACCAATCAACCTGAAGCATCATGTTGGGAGGAATTTATTACAGATCAACCTGATGAAGTCTTAAAATACACATGCACAACAATCTATGTCAAACATCTACCTTGTTCTTCAACATCACACTTCAAAATTATTCAAAACTTCACAATCCCCAAAAAAAAGTATGAAGGGAACAAAAAAAGCATTTGAAAATTGGGAAAATCTCCTCTGCCTTCCAACAGCTGATGCTGAGCTAGCACCAAGGTAAGAGTAAAAGGGATGGATATCCTTTTTATGTCGGCACTGGAAACACCCAGTCAGTTCATGACAGACTAATGAAACAGAAGGCAGGTGGGTAGCTTGCCCTTGGATGGAATTGTGCATTCCCTCCCATGAAAAGACAGGAAACCAGATGTCAGCTCTGACTCCGTGGCTGTCATGATTTCTGTCTCACTGTGGCACAAATTTTCACTGTTACCCTATATCAGGTGCAAAAATGGGCATGGCTCCTCCCTCCTGGCAGAATCAAGGGAAATCCTCAGAGCCATGCACTGAATTCTTAAGCTGAATTTTATATTTGTCAAGGTTCTCAAATAAATCTCAGCTATGGAAACACAGAAAAGAGATCCTGTTTACAGCAGGTCGCAATTCCATCCACTTTAGACTCCTTGTGGCCATTTCAAACTCTCCTCTGTTTCTACTAGAGCATTCCTCAGCTGACTTCAGCCTGCCTCATCTGCCACTTAGAACTATAGGTTCTGCCAGAGATCTTTGAAATTATCAGAAAGCTAAAACATTAAGATTCTCCTACTGCAAAATTATTATTGGCTAACTACATTGTGCACATGAAAATAAACAAACAAACAACAACAACAACAACATGCACCTCTGACAGATTAAGGTAGAAATTCACATATTTTCAGCTTCTTCCTCAAGTCACCAAAAGAAAAATTGCAGTACCCCAAAAAAAGTTGTACAGCAGGAGCAGGTCTCAAACACTCAACTGCACAATCAGACTGCAGCTGTCATACCCTTCTCTTGTTTCACACCACTCTCTGTTATGGGTAATACCAGGGAATGACAGTTACAGCTCCCATTATTGAACTAAAATCATTGCCGTATTTGATCTACTCCTGAAGGAATCATTTGCCGTAAAACTGAGCAAGAATCTCTGGTTGAACTTACAATTTCACACAGAAAGCATGAGCCCCAAGCTAAGGGAAGTGCACATAGACCCTCAAAACACCAGAAACTAAGAAAAGAAGCAGACATGCTGGGTAAATATAATTTTCTCTTTTAAAAGACAGTCTTCCCATTTGGGGAGTGATTTGAGTATGTTTGGAAAAGAATAGCAAACGTACTGTGTGATATGCAGCAAATGAAACAGTGCAATCAAACCAGTTATCAATAAACTATTAGCCTTCAACAGCATCCTGCCAGGACTACCTAAATGAGAATTCAACTCAGCTTTTCTCCTAAACACAGAGATATTAATCTATGTCAAGGACAAACTTTCAGCTTTCCTAATGCAATACTCTTCTGCCTACACCACAGAAAAGCAAACATCTAAAGGTCATCTAAATCACAGGTTTCAAATTTTAAATTGCAAAATTAATCCCTTTATTACATAATTATATCTGATCTACAAATCAGTACAACACATTCTACTGGAATGGCTTAATGAATCCAGACAATAAAACATAAACTGCAAAAAACTTTGTTTTACTGTGAAGATCAACATTGCATTTAACTGCAGCTGCAAGACAACACAGAAGAATATCTGCTGTCTGAATTCTACAACAAACGTATAAATTGTCTTTATTCTGACAACTTATGACAAGCATCTGACAATCTTTTCCATTTAATAAATTTCTGTGCTTGGTAATCCAAGGTTTAATGACAAATGGCCTCAATTTAATGAATTATGTTTTGACAGTTTTCCGCCTTACCACTTGTTTTCCTATCATGTGCAAAAATAGCTGTATTACACTCCTCACATTTTGATGCCTATTTTGCTACAGCAAGAAATAAGGTACTTTCAAACCCAATTTTATTTTGTTCTTCTAGCATTAAACACCCAAAATACAGCAAGAAATCCATCTGCATCATTCAGCTTGACAATCTAATCATGCATCCATTTCATCCACTTAACAACAGTATTTCAGTCAGGAAGACAGTCTTGGTCCAGACTAGCCTGAACAATTAGCCCCTCTACAGAGGGCAAATTCTTATTAACTTTTCATCTCAATAAGATGACTGTTTGCTGGCAATGTAAAAAAACATAGGTACAACATAACTCCTCCAGAAAGGAGTTGCATTAAGCATATAAGAGGAAATTTGTCTGGTAATACCAGCATCTCAGTTGCTAGCACATTCATAGAAAACATCTAAGTAATAAAGGTATATATTTGTTTTCTTTTTAAGACTGGATTTATTTTCTCAGAATGAAAAGGCAAAGAGCAGCATCAGTGAATGCCAGAGCCTGTCTGCTCTCAGAGACATGTCTAGGGAAATACATTAGCTCTTTCCTAGATGCAGCCTAAGTCAATAAAACCCTACTCTGGCACCTGCCAAAAGCATCACAGGGCAAATAGAAAGGCAAACTGGAAACTTTTTTGCCTATACTGGCTTCTCAGAGAAGCTCACAGGTAACTCAAGGTCTTATTCAGACTATTAATTGCAGTCCAATATATCCTAAAGATCACATAAAGGAAGTATGGACAACATTTTTATCCCCGACAGTAATTTTTGTTACAACTCGGGACAGGCAGATGATTCCAGTGGTGAGACACTGTTATACAGGATAAGGGAAAGTAGAAGCATCACAGAAAAGAGAGGAGCAAAAGATCACCATGGGATGCGTCCAGCAACTGACTCAGGTTTGTCTTGGTAGAGTTCACTGTGGCTGCCCCTACACCAGCTTTACTGGTGATATGGTGGAATGCAACAATAAATTCAAACATTCAATACTAATTCCCTTCATGGTGTACCATGCCTAAAGCATTTAACAGTGAGAGCGACGGCAGAATCAGCATACAGCAACATACTGCTATCACCTCAGTAACACCAGCTTCTGGGCTAGCAATACAGACATTCAAGTTACCATGGCAAATTTTTCATGGTTTTCAAAAATGCATGTGTGAGAAGAATGTTGATGAAGAAGTTCATTAGGCCCTTCTAAATCAGTAAGTAGTATAGCTAAATATATGTTCAGATTTCACTTTTAAAATACTAGATGAAAAGATGATTTTAGGGGATCCCTTTTGCAAAAGGTCATATTTTAAAGTTATTTATTAGAAATCTTGGATCCCACTCTGAAAGTCTCACTAGCATTTTAAAAAAAAAGTCACAGCCTAATTCTGCAAGAGTCAGTTGCTGAAGTAACTTTACCTTTGATAGAGTCTGAATGAGTTAACAGCTAGGAGGAGGAAACAAGAAAAAGAAGTATGCACCACACGGCATTTTGCAGTCTCAGGCTAGCATCTCAGCCTACAATGCAAGCTGCTATTCACACATCACAAAAAGGCTCTTCCTGCTAATCTGTGGAGCTCAAATTCATACACAAATCTGATGGTCAAATATAGAAATCAGAGCACAAATTCTCCTGTCTTAGTCTCAAGAGAATCCAATGTATATGTAGCATGAGTTAGCCAGAGTCACTATTTCTTTTGTTTCCCTTTGCATGTGCTCACATATTTTTGTCAACCTCTACTTCATTTTTTTTGTTTGAGTGTGTTAAACACTGCAAAATGGCAGCACTGCCCATCATACAGACCTCCAAAGGCCTGACACACGTACACATGTCATGGTAATGCCACATCCATACATCATGAGTTCTCAGGAGAAGGTATAAGGGAGACAGATTTGCAAAGCGAACATGCGTGCCTAGATTACACTGCTCACTAGCATGTCCTCTGTGCAGGGCAGTAAAACCAGAAAACTGTCAGCAGTCACAAGACTCAGTAGTAGCACAATGAAAGCACACTTGAAAGAGGCAGAGCAAAGGCATAAAGCTTTTTACCAGCACCTAACCAGCAGCTAGGATGAGTGTGAAGGTTCAGCACTTAAGATACACCTGGATGTGTAGCAACCCAAGATACATATGGACCTACCAAGGATAAAACAGCTACTGACTCCAGATTACTGTATCCCTTTAACCTACTTGCAGCAGGAGCCTCTGAAAAGTTTACTATATTCCCAAAGGAAAGGCAGAAAAAGTAGGTTTGTTCTCAGTATCAATTGTGCAGTCATGGGAAATTACATCAGAGCACTGTTCAGCAATTGTATGAACTGGAACCAGTAGAACAAGAGGAACAACATCTTCAAGGCAAAAGGACTGAGTAAATTATGCAATGAAACAGAATGATTAAGCCTCATTTCTTCCCTCTGCTTTCATGTATACCAAAGATATTTGTGTATTAATTTCATTACTAAGTTTAATGTAAAAGTTTTCTAGAGATTGAAGAACTAATTAATTACTGCTGGTTTTATGCTCATTAGTTCAAAAGTAAGCTGGCCAATAAGTTGCATAAATCTTAAATATTTTAAAAGTAGCAGGGCTTGAAATTTTCTTTGAAATTCCTTAGGAAACTGAGCATCACAATGGATCTCTGTTTTGCACAATCCTTACACTCTTTGATCTTTCCTTCCAGGAAATTCCAGCTCCTCATTATGTTTTAGCACACCTAATGCTACCAAAGACACTTCAAATGAGAGAGTGCACATTCTAAAAATGCAATCTACAGGAACCAGATATTGATTTTCTTTATTTAAAAAACTTAGAGGTAAGAAAGCTCATAGTATTTAGAAGATTCACTTGAATTCACTTTGTATTTAGAAGATTCATTCACTTTGGTTAATTCAGCTAATCCATCTCTGAATATTTATTGAACAATTGTTGCTTAAAGTAAAAAAATAAAGCCATTGAAATAAAATAAGAGGAACAGAAAATCCACCACTTTGAAACACCTAAATGAAAATCTAGCATTTAGCATCAAATTTTCCTCTGGTAAACAAACATGAAGCAAATGAGTTTTGCATGTATGATCTATACAGTAAAAATAGCAAATTAAATTACTTCCCAGCTCAAAGTAACATTCTGGCCACTACTGTAGCCGTTGTTCCAGTGCTCTACCACTAACAGGAATTTCCCCACGGCTTCACACAGCTCAGTGATGATCATATAACTTCTTCCTCAGTTCTCCTCAGCATGTCATTGCACAAAGAGCTAACACAGAATAGCACTGCTCTACAGCTCGTGGCAATGAAATACCTTGCTCTGATCTCAAGAGCAGCTCTCCATTTCTTTCACTGGAGTCTTGATGCTTGTAAATACCTTTAAGAAAAACAAGAATAAAACACACACGCAGGAAACAACAAACAGACAAACAAAAACAACTAAAGAAACCCCTACAATAACAACAACAAGAAGAAAAACATGCCAGGAAACTGAAAACTAGAACAAGTCAAAATAAAAAAAAACCCCTTCAAACACAAAGCCACACAAATATGGGGCAGATATTAGAATTCTACTTGGATCTTATTTTTCTCTGGTCATTACTTGTTCCTGCTCATTGCAGAGAGGCTGGATTACAGGTTTGGCTTCCAACCCAAATTATTCTATGATTCTATAATGCTGTGATGATGATCTATGTTAAGGATCTCTGCTTATATCAGAAGTGGCCACCGTGGAAAGGTAAAAGGATCAAGCTATCTACTAAAATCAAGCACATGCTTCCCAATTTCACTAATCTGCAACAGTAAGATTTTCTTCTCTGCTCTTTTAGGCAAAATTTACTGTGGACAGCATTGCTGCCAGCATGGCCTCCTTCCACATTTTCATGCTCTATTATTACTGAACACTGGCACTGACCAGTGATGACTTGACAGTGCTTATACTTACAAAAACACAGGGAAACCTAATTACAATATGTATTTACAAGTGCAGATCAGAAATATTTGTTCCTTTCATAGGTACTGACAGTTCCAAGCATATTTAAAGATCACATCAGTACTGAGGGGAAGTTAAAAATGAAAATTGTGTAAATAAGAGCTAAAGATGATTTTAAAATATGCATGTAAAATCAATCACCAACAGTCTCCTAATTTTTAAGACCTTGTATTGAATATACATTGCAAGTG
Organism: Pycnonotus jocosus; assembly: GCA_013400435.1. Lineage (NCBI taxonomy): Eukaryota > Metazoa > Chordata > Aves > Passeriformes > Pycnonotidae > Pycnonotus > Pycnonotus jocosus. Next base: position 38,228 of record VWYP01031340.1, read on the forward strand.
AACATACAAAAAACTCAAAATGCCTTATTGAGGGCTCTAAAAAGCCTAAAGCAACAAAAAATAAAGGTGGGGTAAATTCTCAGTTTACACTCCCTCAGGGTGGTAAGATGAACAAAAGAAAAAATATTAATTAAACACCTTTATGATTCATCAGAGAAACTCAAATATTTTCTGGGAAGGAGTATTTCTCCATTTTCATGTTTCCTTCTCCTATCTACTTGTGTATTCACCATTCTAAGCTTGTCTGTTCAGTGAGATTGTTTAGCATTTCCTGGAACAAAAAAAGGAAAAAAAACCCAATAAAGCTATTTGTAATTTTCCTATTTACAACTAGTGCACTAGATTACCATTGATCTGTCCTACAGTGTAGGCATGCACCCCCCACACCACAGTGGGGCTTTTCCAAATAAGGAAGAAGGGTTCAGTTTACCTTTGGACTTTTTAGGAAGTTAGCCAGAACCTTCGGTCTCCTGTTTGAAACTATTGGCTCAGTGCCAAGGAACCGGTACCGGTTGGACCCTGTTCCTGTCAGTCAGGACCTATATGTGTTTCTATTGGCAGCTTGCCAGTAAAGCCCACCTGGAATATAAGGTGCTTAAGACAGAAAATAAAAGGCTCCAATGGCATTTTCAGGCTGTTTTAGCAGGCAGATGAGTGAATCTTTCTGTTGTGCTCGGCTTAACTCTTTTATTTGTATTATTCTCAGTTTATTTTGTTATTAAACATTTTGTTTTACAAGACACGCCTGATCATGCTGTCTCGCTATTTTTAACGCCACAACCCCTGCCGGCAGGGAACCTTCAAAAAGTGCGGCAGAGGGGTTCCCTGCCGCACTACAGTTCACAGATTTACAAAGTCAGGAGAAGTCATTGCTGCTGATAGAAAATGTTTCTAATAAAAACATAAATATAAAATTTTTAAAAGGTGGAAAAGAGGCTCACTTCTTTTTAAAAATTATTACTTAATTCATTGAGATTTAAAATAAATGGACAACTACTGAAAAATTGAACGTGCAAGGAGTAAAGAATGGAAACAGTCTTTATGCACACCATTGAACATTGACCCTTAAATTTCTATAAAAGTGGTTTCCTCAGACATCAAGTGCTCAGCATTTGCCTCCAGCTTCAGCAGACCATGAAACGTGAGCATCCAACCTAAGACCAATCTGTATGCCAGCATCCCTTTGAAGGATCTGTATGCATCTTTTTGCAGAAGCCAGGTAAACAATATCTCCACACTACATTACCAAATTGGCCATGTATCACAACATTGCAAAAATATATGAAGAAATTCTACAGTCCTTTATTGTAGAGCCTGATACACGCTCCCATCTTTGTCACATAACACTTCTAATAGATATTAATAGACACAATTCCCTAAGAGCAGCTTTGTGATGGTTGTTGGTACAGTGCTTCCTATTTCAGCCAGGAAAAAAGGAATTTTGAGACAGCTGGAGAAACTGAGTTTGGAAGCCTGAGACTGAGAATGTCAATGGCTCCTGGTGAAGGTAAGTTCAATACTTTTCCCACATGAATATGTATCTTGAGAATTTGTGAGTCTCCAATCTTGAAAACCATTGCCATAGTACTTTCAAATTTGGGAGTTTTTCCTCACTGAGGGGCTTTCCTAAACTAAATGTAATTAAATTTTCAGAGATACTTTATCTACGCATAAATTCTTCCTTCACCTCTTCTATCTTCACTACAAACCAGTTCCCAAGGAACTGCTCAAACATCTCCAAGAGGATGCCAACAGAAACACGTACCTTGCTTGGCAGTGTAGGCTTATATTTGCTGTTCACTTCCTCTGCCTCATTCTTCTGCATACCAGTTTTAGACCTGACCAGCTCAGTGCCACAAGGCTGTTAATACTATTTAAAACAAGCCCCAACAGACTAACATTTTGCCAAAATGCCATTTTGTGTCCCCATATGACAGTCTTGCATGTTTCAACACCAATCTCCTAGCAGAAATACAATGTGGCATCAGGCAAGGACTCATGTAAAAAGGACTATTATTTATCTGTAAGTATTTTTTCTCCAGAAACATGCATGAACTAGGGATCTAATCCCTGTAAGAAATACCAAAGAGGTTGCATTGAATAGGAATAAAACAGAAGCACACTATTCTTTAAGGATGATAGAGGCATGTGTCCCATTGGTCTCATACACTGCTCTCATAAAAGCTCTGCCAAACTGTTCTGGGGAGAAGCAAGGAAAGCTTCCCAGCACTCATTCAGCTTCCCACTTGCATACCAATTTTCAAGTGTAAGCATGAGAAATTAACAAGTGTGACCCTGTACCACAGTGATGCCTTTCATTCCATGGAGATAAACAGCTCTCTTTTAGATAAATGCAAACTTTACAATTCCTTCAAATTTTAAAGGTTCTTTTAAAATAAAAGGTTAATTACCATAACCAAATATTTTACATATTGTAACATAGGACCTTAGCAAAAAGAAAACCTCTATAAAAGTTGATATAAAGAAACAAAACAAATTCCTAAAATTTACTTAAATAGATTTTCAGTTACAAATATTGCTGCCTAACAAGGACACGTTCGCTGATATAACTGTGACATCAGAACTCAGACAATTGTTTACATGTTTTAAAATACTCAGCTTCTTTCACTCCACACAAATTGTCTTTTTAAAAAGAATACTAGTATGGAATTTAAAGATGACTTCAAGTAGGATTACTGTACATTTTTTAAAAAGTACACACTTGTAGATTACCCCAGAGGGAATCAGTGTGAAGCATAGGGCAGAACTGGGGTGTGCAGTATGGAGTAAGCATAAATTTCTAAAGAGAGGTGAACAGCACTTTCAAGTCTATAAAATCACTGCTACAGAGAACCAACCACATTAAATATTGTACAAAGTGGTGAAAACATGTAAAATAGAAGCAAAGACAAGGTGGCACAACCATAACTTTGGCTTTTGCTGCTTGAGTGTTTTCCTTTAGGTCAACTGCTCAAGAAAATGCACACAATTTATGCTTTCATGTAGAACAGGAAGAGCAAAGATATTCACCTACACATAACTAAAGTCTAAGAAGGGCATTCATATGCTTAAATATTTATTAGAAGTGTCTCTCGGGTAACTTCTTTAGCTATAGGCCCAGTGCTGTTAGTTTCTTCATACTTATTTTTCTGTCTCTAACACCAAATTCTGAATACAGTTAAAAGTACATCATACCCAAGTGAAAAAGACGAAAATCCATATGGGACTGAAATACACAGGGTTAGCACTAATCTCTCTCGGTCAGCAGTTCTGCAATGGAGCACACTAGTAACTATCTATCAAAAAAGTGCACTACCTCTTGATCCTCTTAAACCAGTGTCTAAAAAAGGTCAGTGATTACAGACTTCTACAGGAAGGAAACTGCAAGCTCAAAAATGCACAGTAGATAGAATCAACGAATCATAGAATGGTTTGGGTGGAAAGAGGCCTTAAAGATCATCCCATGGGCATGGATGCCATTCACTAGATCAAGTTGCTCAGAGCCCCATCCAACCTGGGCTTGACCACTTTTGGGGACAGGGCATCCACAGCTTCTCTGGGAAATCATAATCCTAAATCAAGTACTTATTCAGTCTCTCGTGCTTTGCCAGTGAAGTGGTAAACAAATATATCTGGGAGGGAACATAGCCAGGACAGGTGACACACACTGGCCAAAGGGATATTCCACAGCATAGAACAACTTGCACAGTATATAAAGTGGGGGAATTATTTCGAAATGGGTCTGATAAGTTTTTGGGAATGGGGTCTGGCATCTATCAGTGGGTGGTAAGCAATTGTATTGTATATCACTTGGTTATCCTTGAGTTTTATCCTTTTAAAAAAATTAAAACCCCATTAATTTCATATATTTTGTTTCAGGGTGTTTTTTTACATATTTTGTTTCAGTTGCTTAACTGTTCTAACCTCAAACTATGAGTTTTCCCTTTCATTCTCCTTCCCCTTCCACCAGGGTGGGGGTGCAGTGGAGGCTGTCAAAAAAGTGTGTGCCTGATGCTTAGCTGCCATCTGTGCCTATATAATGACAGTCAGTTAAATCAGTGATGTAAAGATTGAGAAATTTGATAAAAACTAAAATTACTTACAATGAAAAAATATAAAGTGATAAAAAGTGATGAAGTGATGAAGCGGTAAGAGATAAAGTGCGTTTAGCTTTTCTGCTTGCAAACTCCACCTCACACTTCAAGTGTTTATACTGAGAAAATAGCACCTTATTTAGTTTGGTATTTGCTGGTACTTGAATTTTCTTAGATAGATGAGCAGTATAGCCAATTTTGAGCCAGTAGCAGAAACCTGAATTTCATCCAAGCAATCATTTGATTTCTGCCAGAAGAGTCCCGTTCCAATTTGCTGATGTGTCTTTACTTGGCACTGCATTGTGCTACTTTAATGTATGCCAAATGTTGAATCCCTTGCTGCTACTGCTGGTGTAGCATTTGCTCCTAAGAGAAGGAGAAGGTGCAGCTGCTAAACAGGGATGGTAGCAAAAACCAAATTCATTATCTTCCTTCTTAGCTCCAGTATTTTCCCATTATACCTTCCTTGTAACTGGAAAATCAGGAAATATTGCTGCTAAATTATCATGGTCTCAAGTGGCTATTGCATATTTTCTGAGAAATGGCATTGCTCTATGACTTCCACTGTTCCTGAGAAGGTCTCTGAGAATAGTTCAATAATCAAAACACCAGAAAATTACTTATAAACCCACTGAAAACTGCCCTTTTTCCACAACTGGTCAGTAGGACTACTCTACTTCATGTTCTTGCATTTGTAATTTCAATATACTTCTAGCTGATATTAACATCTGAATCTAGAGTGAGTGCAGATTAACACAGCATGTCATTTGAAAGCTGTGATTATAAATTTCCAGTTGGAATGCACATTTGCTTTAGTTCCATTAATTCTGCAGGAACAGACATATTTATGTGAGGGTAGGGGAAAAAGGAAGTGGAACTGAAAATAAGAAGTCTTATGTTGTAAAGTCTATTGCCTAGTGGATATTGCTAAGAATAATTGTCAGCCTAAAATTCCAGGATAATATAAAATTCTTTAGGGATTTTAGGTGTTCCAAACTGGTTTCTGGACTTAAAATCTCAAAGTCCAGATATGCTGCAGACAAAAATGCTGACATTAAACAGTCCAGCACCTTTTAAAACAATCATAGCTATGAAGCCTTACAGTCTTAACATTTTTCTTCTTTATAACTCTAAATATTACAGTACTCCAAATGTATATGACACTGTTAGTCTCACATTTCAAACTACTTTTCATTTTCTTTGATGGCTTTGTTGTATTTATGCCAAAGATGAAGAGATTCAGAGAGAGTGAGTGTGTGTGGATGGGGTGGGGGGAGATATGTGTAGGGAGGAGGAGCAGACACAGCCTTAAATGTGGAAATTTCTTCCAGAGAGAGGCACCTGTGTTGACATCAAAAAAAGATATTTAATAAAGCATTGCTAACAACTTTACCTTGCAGCATCTAGATTGAGCTGTCTGATGGCCCAGCCCAGTGAGGAGAACCTGTCCCAAGGCAAGAGGATGCCAGGCCACGGCTTTAGGAGCTCACCTAGGAATCCTGCTCAGTAGCATTCAGTGTGTGTGCTGACAGCACTGGTGGCACAGTGAAAACACTCCTGCTGAGGAGTTGCTTCTGCAAGCACAGTCCCCATTTCTGGGGGCAATTACAATATTTGCACAGCCAGATGACAAGCTGACAGGTAGATCATATACAAATAATAAATTCTCCATTAACATGTTCTCATGTGTTCTCATAGCTGCAGCAGGACATCACAGTTTAGGGGGCTAACTGGGAACAAGATTTTTGCCTATTCTTAGCCCCTTATAAAAATGTTCTGTAGTAAGAATTAGCATCTATAGAGAATTAGCATTATGAAAACTTGCAAAAAAGGTTTTTCTGTAGTGCACGGATGCTAGGATGAGGCAAAAAAGAGAGGAGAGAAGTAAGGACAATCCAGACCAAATGATAATATTTTATGATATCAGCATGATCCTAATTACAGATTTTTTAAAATTACTCTAAAGCTGGGCTTCTACTCTATCCAGTATATAAAATTTCAAATAATAAGCATTAAATTAGGATTGGATCTCTAAAATTCAGAAGTTCACAATGTAATATGGAAATGTGTCTGCATTTTTTACCCTTGTCATGCTGGAACATCACCAGACTGTTGACCTTTGAAGTAGTTAATATTTTAACATTTGAGGTTACTGTGATATCTGTTAATACCAATATGATAGTGTTTATGAGTGGAATTGGTGAGATTTTTTCCTAGCTTTGTTGTGGATCCCCCTAACTGCTCTTCTTAGGAAAGCTAACTTCTAATTGCTTCCATTAGAAAGGAAAAGTGAGAGCATAAGAGGAAAATCAAACGTAATTGAGGTTGATTGTGAGAAATACTGTAGTGGTATTACCTTATATTGCTAGCCCTTGGAAGTGTAATACAAGAGGAACATTTGGTGTACTGGAAATTCTGTTTTTCTATAATCCTATGGTGCTGATATTTAATAAAAATTGCTTAAGGTGCTGCATACAAAATTCTTTTAATATGGTAGATATTATTTTTTATGAAATCAAAATTTCTACATGTTTTGGATGTATTTTGTATCTTGAGATTTGGATGTATCTTGTATCTTGAGATACTACAGTATCTCATAATTTAAGGGATGTTCTGCTTCATGTTAATATTGTTCCTGAAATCACCATTGACAGAAACAAAGTTCTTTTGTCTTAAAATAGCTTTTCTCCTTTCCTTGGCTAGGCTTCATCCGGTATTTTGAAAACTATTTTTAGTGTTTGTGGGAGGAATGTTCTACAATCACTCATCCTCTTGCCTCTGTCAGTTCTTAAATGTGCTAGTCAGGGGAACTCTGATGTGACCATGCTTCTCAGATGATTTGTTTATGCCTTAGGGTTTGTATACATGTGAGCTTTACAACGTGTTTGCGAGGGAGAAATACTCCCTGCATCCACACGTACAAAGAGCTTTTTTGCATATAAGTCACTTACAATAGCTCCTGAGACTTTCAGTGGGAGCATGAGGGAGGAGCCTAATTGTGTCTTTAGCCTAATTATATTTTGAGTTTCTGTTTTGATGTATTTTTAATCCTGTTATTGGTTGATGTAGATTAGTGGTTTTGATGCAGAATATGTCTTCAAAGATATTTCACCAGTTGGCTTAGAAGTTGAACCTTAGCTTGCAGTGAGCTGCTGCTGGTGCACAGCAGTAGGTTCAGGAATGTTAAACTTCTGAATTAAAATGAGATATACTAATCAAGGAATCATCAAAATACAGAGCTGGTACTTCACAGCTTCTTTGTGCCTTAAGCCTTTATACACAGGTCGTCTGGAAAAACAACCATGTTTTGTTTCCATGGAGGGGAAGGGAAACATCACCCCTGTTTTCAAAAGGAAGATCAAGGGAACTACAGCAGATCCTCCTTGAATACTTGCTAAGGCACATAAAAAGACAAGGAGGTTATCCAAAGCTGCCATATGACTTTACTAAGGGCAAATTTTGCCTGACTAGCAAGGTGGCATTCTATGACAGCATCAACACAGAAAGACCAATAAATGTCATCTGCCTAGAGCTCCGTAAGGCCTTCAACACTGCCCCATGTGACATCCTTATCTCCAAACTGGAGAGACAAAATGGATTTGATGGATGAACTATTGAGTGAATAAAAAACTGACTGGATGGACACAGGCAGAGAGTTGTGACCAACGGCTCTACATCCAGTTGGAGGTCAGGGACAAGTGGCATCAGGGCTCTGACTGCTGCTCTTTAGTGTCTTTGTCAATGACACAGACAATGAGATTGATTGCAGATGACGCTGAGCTGACTGATGCAGCTGACACTCACAGGACAGGATGCCATCCAGAAGGACCTGAACAAGCTCAAGAACTGGGCCCATGGAAATCCCATGCAGTTTAACAAGACCAAGTGCAAGGTGCTGCACCTGGGGCAGGGCAACCCCAGTACCAGCACAGGCTGGGGGATGAACAAATCCAGAGCAGCCCCAGGGAGAAGGACTTGGGGGTGCTGGTGGATGAGAGGCTGGACATGACCCAGCCATGGGCACTCCCAGCCCAGAAAGCCAAACGTGTCCTGGGCCGCTCCCGAAACAATATGGCCAGCCGGGCAAGGAAGGGGATTCTGCCTCTCTGCTCTGCTCTGCTGAGACCCCAACTGGAGCCCTGCATCCAGCTCTGGGGTCCCAGCACAGGAAGCACATGGCCTGGTCGGAGCAAGTCCAAAGGGAAATGAAGATGATCAGAGGGCTGGAGCACCTCTCCTGCAAAGACAAACTGAGACAATTGGGGTTGTTCATGCTGTAGAAGAGAAGGCTTCAGGAAGATCTCATTGAGGCTTGTCAATACCTTAAGGGGACTTATAAAAAGAGGGGAGAGGGACTTTTTATGTGACAGGACAATGGACAATATTTTTAAACTGATAGTGCAGTTTTAGCTTAGATGTTAGAGGAAAATTCTTTACTCAGAGGGTAGTTAAGCATGAGAGCACAATGCCTGCCCCTCTTCTTCCCCTCATGGGAAGATACAGACTGGAATGAGCTCTCCCCTCAGTCTCCTCTCCTCCAGGCTGAAGAGACAAAGTGACCTCAGCCACTTCTCACACAGCTTCCCCTCAAAGGCACTTCACCATCCTCACTGGCCTCCTTTAAATGCTCCCTTAACAGTTTCATGTCTTTCTCACATAATAGTGCCCAAACCAGCCCTCAGCACTGGAGGTGAGGCTGCCCCAGCTCAGAGCAGAGCAGGACAATCCCCTCCCTTGCCTGGCTGGTGATGCTGTGCCTGATGCACCCCAGGACAGGGTTGTCCCTCCTGGCTGCCAGGGCACTGCTGGTTCATGTTCAACTTGCCAGGACTTTCAGGACCCTTTCCATGGCACTGCTTACAGTGTCTCATTCCCTGGTCTGTCTGTATATCCAGGAATGCCTCATCCCAGATGCAGAATCCTGCACATCTTTGTTATACTTCATACAGTTGGTGACTGCTGATCTCTGGTTTGCTGAGGTCTCACTGCAGGGACTTTCTGTCTTTGAGGGTGTCAACAGCTCCTCACAGAGTAGTAGCATTAATTATCAACATTATTCTCTTACTGAGTCCCAAACAGCACTGTACCAACTACTGAGAAGCAATTAACTCTACCCCAGTCAAAACCAGGACACTGACATTCCACATTCAAATTATATTCTTCTCCTTACCACATTTTGAAATAAATCACTTGATTCAAATTACTTTGCAGCTGTCTACTTAATTGTACAGTACTGAATTTCAGTACTGTAGTTTCACTACAATATTGAAATGCCCTGAATACTGTTTTTATGCACCATTGTGTTACAACTCCATAGCTGCCATGTATCTTCTCCACAGATTTGGTCACCACACCAAGGCCTTTCACTTAATCTTAATAGTACATATCTTGCCTAGCAAACAGTATTAACCAGCCTGTTGAGCTAGACAAAAGGAGAAAATTAGCTCATGTGAAATACTGATCCAATGAGATTAGTATTGTTTTTTAACAAGAATTACGCAGCAGACACTTGTCTTTCACTAGCATGCAACTTGGCCACAGTTCAGCTGGTCACGCCTGTGGTTTCCCATATGCTGTATTTTATTTTATGTTTCTGTCAAAGAGAGAAGGTGACTATTACAGAGGCTTGACCTGCATGCCAGCAGATCTGCCCCCTGCTAGAAATGGCTCCTTCTATCACCCCTCTGCAACAAAGGGAGGTGCCATTCACACAAAAAAGAAGAGTCAAGTTGACTCTGGGAAAATGGACTTCTGAAAATTGGCCTAAAGATATTAGTTGAATTTTAGCCAGACATTTTCACAGGTTCAAAGTGCAACTTTTACCCATGTACTACTAATCAACACTGAAAGGCTAGTTCAGACTGGGTATTAGAAAAAAATCTTCATCATGAAACAGGCTGCCCAGGTATGTGGTTCAGAATACCTTTGAAGTATTTTAAAAGACACATAGACATACCACTTGGGGACATGATTTAGTGGTGGACTTGGCAGTGTTAGTTTTATGGCTCGACTTGATGATCTTAGAGGCCTTTGTCAACTTAAATGATTCTATAATTAAATGCAGAAAATGCCACTAATCCAGTTGTTTCATACTTTAAGTATGATAAAATTCTTAATTGTACAGAGCACTTATTATCCAACAAGGGAACAGAAAACTTCAGCCCAACAGTCCAGCTATTAAAAAATAATTATGACCCTTTGAAAATATCCCAAATTAATTGAAAATAGTTAAACAGGAAAACAATAAAACATTGCAACCTATCATTCGTTATGCTTCTTTGAAGCTTTAGAAGTAGGGGCTTTTCTTTTCAAATCCAATTTCTGACCACAGCATCACTTTCTACATTCCCCTTAATTTCTTATTTTTCTTGCTCTAGTTCAGCCATCATTCTCTTTCCTTCTTTCCATTTTCTCCAAGTAAGATTTATCAGTAAGAATCATTACAAATTAGTAAAAGACTTTACAAAGAAAGCACAAGATAAACAGGAGTAAGAAAGCAAAGGTGAAAGTGACTGTCAGTAAGAGGAGGCTTCAGTTTTATTTTTTTACTCTAGTGCTGTAATATGTTGTAAAATGACAGCAGTATCTGTCCAGCAGTGCAAACACAAAAGTAACCTACTACATGCACAAAATCCTACATTTATTTTGAGATTTTTTACAAATTAATTCTTCTGTGTTTTGAAAGCAGTGGCTAATGCTGAAAAAATCTATTTGTTTACTGGTTGCTACTGCTTGTGGGTTTCCAACATGCTAAACCAGGCATAAAATTATTTTAAATGGCAGATTCTGGTCCACGGCCAGCTTGTATTTTGTCAAGGCTCCATCAATGGCCCAGATATGAAATGCCTTTTATATTCTGGCAGGAAATTCTTCCCCCACTCTCCCAGGGCTTTGGGAAGTAGCTGCAACCTGCTGCTTCAGTTCCCAATCGCTTAGAAAACATGCAGTGCTTTTTGGCATTGCAGAGCTGGAATCAGCACAGAGAACTACTCCCTGATGCTTGTCCTTGTGGAGAGTGAATTAATCAAGGTCTACTTTCAGTAGACTCAAATTAATTACGTAGTTCTTTGTTAACTGTGATATTCACAGACTAAATATCTCAATGACCAAGTCAGCGTGATTCATAAAATAATTACAGATCATCATCAGGATACAAGATTTTTACCCAAAGCCTGTGAATGGAGCTTTGAGAAGTTGGTTATTGTGAGCCATTCCAGTGGTGCTGAATCCAACTCTTTAGAAGAAACTTTTATAATCTCTCTACAAATCACCTTTTATGAAAACTTGCATCAAAAGAAACAATTTGTCTTCAGTGTGTTAGGAAAGTATATCTCAGCTTCAAAATGAGTTTGTATGCAGGGAGAAGGAGAGATGGGAAGGTAGAGCAAGAGAGCTCAACCAGTGACAGATTGTACCATATTGGCTTCAAGCTGATAAGTCACAATACCATGCTGAATGAGGCAGCAGCAACTGAAAAGACATACTTGTAATTGCAAATTCAGAACCAACCCAGGCTCTGAAACTGGGCCATACAAGTCATTAATTTCCTTCACTGAAGCAGATATTATGTCACCTGTGCAACTTCATATGGTTAGTGCTTGCCCAGACCCCTGATCTGTCGAGGTCTCTCCGCAGGGCCTCCCTCCCCTCGGGGCAGTCAACAGCTCCTCCCAGTTTTGTGTCATCTGCAATCCTGCTCAGTATCCCCTCCAGTCCTGTGTCCAGGTCATTTATGAAGATGTTGAAGAGCAGAGGGCTGAGGATGGGGCCCTGTGGAACCCCTGCAGTGACAGATTCCCAGTCTGATGTTATCCCATTCTCTATAACACTTTGTGCCCAGCCTGTGACCCAGGTGCTCACCCATCCCATGATGTGTTTATCCAGCTGTGGGCTGGATATTGGGTCCAGAAGGATCCTATGACAGACGGTGTTGAGAACTTTACTGACTTCCCTTGGTCTGCTGCGTGGGTTACCTTGTTATGAAAGGAAATTAGGTTTGATGGAAGACTAGGCTTTGCTCTCAAAGCCGTGCTGGCTATGACCAGTGACTGCATCAGCCTTTAGTGTTTTTCAGTAATTCCCGGAAAAGTCGTCTCCATAATTTTACCAGTCACCGAAGTGAAACTGACAGGACTGCAGCTGCCAGGGTCCTCCTTTTCATCCTTCTTGAAAATCAGGACATTTGACACATTTCAGTCAACTAGGAACTTTCAGATTCCCAAGATCATTAAAAAATCATTGAGAGACCTCACAACAGCAGTATTGAGTATTTTAGTATTCTCACATGAATCCCATCAGGCTCCATAGATTTGGAGGTATCCAGCTGGAGCAGCAGATCCCACACAACTTCAGGGTCAACTGAGGGTTGATAATCGTCACGTCCCCAGTCCTACATCTCAGGACACTGGGGCTTCAGTGCCCATCATCAGTGTTGAAGACAGAAGCAAAGAAAGCATTTAATAACTCTGGCTTGTCTGTGTCCCTGTTCATGAGGTGACCATCCTCACTCTGCAACAGGCCAACATAATTTCTGTACTGTTTTTCACTATTAATGTAATTTTAAGAACTCCATTTTTTGTCCCCCATAGTTTTGGCCAGCTTCAACTCCAGTTGAGCTTTGGCTACACAAATTTTCTCCCTGCAGTGATGGGCAGCATCTCTGTATACTTTCCATGTCCCCTGACCTTGCTTCCATTGGGCTTACACCTCCCTTTTTTGCCTTGCCACCAAAAGAAGATCCTTGTTCAGCCAAGCCAGCCTTCCACTTTGCCTGCTTGACAAGTGACATTTGGGAACTGCCGCTCTTGTGCCCTTCAGAGGAGGTGCTTAAAAAGTGACCAGCACTGATGTACCCCAAAACATCACTGATACCTTCAAAAACATTTCCTACAGGACCTCACTAACTAGTTCCCTGAGAAGCCTGAAGTCTGCTCTCCCCATGCCCAGGGTTGAAGTTTTGCTGTCACATTTCCTCCTGACAACAGAGGTTTTAAATTCGACAGCCTCGTGGTCAGTGTGGCCAAGACAGTGCAAATGACGACTTCACACACGAGACTTTCTCTGTTAGTGAGCAACAACAACAACAACAACAACAACAACAACAACAACAACAACAACAACAACAACAACAACAACAACAACAACAACAACAACAACAACAACAACAACAAATCTAACCTGAACAGGAACAAATCAAAGAATTCAAGGAAGGATTCTGGTAGATTTGATTCTTCATCCACACATTGACTATAGCAGAAAACACAGACTTTGCAATATTACATATGAATGCTTTGCTTTTTGTGAAGATATATTCAGCATGGATTTTTTTTTAAAGGGACAACACTTGGGAATATTTTAAAAAATGAAGCAAATGCGTCTGGATTACTACAAGTTAGGAATAAAATAGCAAACTTAGATTAATATAATAAGATTGCTTGCAACCTGGCCAAGAATTATCCATAAAGCAAAGAGGTAAAGGCTCAATTCAGATTTGCTGAATTTTGCCAGTACCATGTTAATTAAGTTTTGAGTATTCATTATGGCTTAAACCAATGACTCTGTCTCAATCCTGAAGATTCTTTGTACCCTAAGTATATTCCCAACTATAGTATAGATACTATCATTAAAAAACTTCTGAGATACATTGTTTAACTGAAATAAGAAGAATAATATAAATCTCACAATGAAAATTAAATGTTCCACAGATTTTTTTTGGCAAAACTTGCTTACTACTCTACAATAAAAATGTAAGCACATCTTGATATTTGAACTACAACTATACCTTGAGGCATCCTATAGTGACTAGAATGGAAATATACGAAATTTGTATGTTGTAACTGGACTGCTGCCAGCTTGAGATGTTGGAAATGGCATAAATAGGATTAAAACTGCTTTGCAAGGATTCTACAGTCCCAAAGAAAGAATACCTGCCCAGTGAAGCTGATAAGGAAACACACAGAGAGGATGAAGTCAGAGAAAGCTCAAATGTTTCTAATATAATCAAATATGATCTTGTCCTTGTTGCATCAGCAACAAAGCAAGTCCTGGGGGCCCCGGCTGCCCTCCTGATGTGCCTATACCCAGAAAGATTCAGGAGCCCCCCAGCTACACACGGATTTTACCCCATAGACACCTCCACTGCCTGATACAAGTGGCATGACAAGTTATCCCTACCCTGTGTAGCCCTCACCATCATTTCCAACGAACTCCATCCTTCTCCAAGCTATTGAGGAAGGCCTGTCCTCTTTCTCAAGGCAAGGAAGCAGCCAGGGTAGCAGAGGCCACCAGGGTGTGGTCAGTAGACCTGGTGGCACAGCCACAGGCCATCACTGTCACCCCTCCATCAGATCTTGAGGTACAAAGGGATGTGTGAAGTTCCTGTAGCAATGCCATGGTTCCCGTTCTTTACATTGCTAAAACCTTCAGCAAGGACAAAACCTGGGTCCTGCCTCCACCCCAAGAGACAAGACATCCTTATAAAGAGCAGGTGTGCAGGTGTGTATGAGGAAACGAAAACGTTTTCTGCTCAATGACATCACAGATAGATAGAATTGATTCAAGACCAGAGATGTTAAGTGACTGAGACTTTAGTCACTTAACACTTTGTCCTGGTTTAGGACAAAATTAGAGGAGAATCTCAGAAAGAGAGACCCTAGAAACAAACCTCCACCACCCCTCCCCCCAGCCCTGGGTTTGGGAAGGAATTCGTCGGAGGAAAAGTGGAAAAAACTTGTTTATTAACAAATGAATAAAACACTCCCCAACACAAGGAAAAAGAAAAGCAGCCTCAGATGGTACTTAGGCAGTTACTGCAGTTGCTGTGAAGGGAGGGTGCAGAGCTTCTCTCGCAGGTCCCGGAGATCCCAGATATTCCCAGGTCAGGTCCGGAGCCGGTCCAATGATCTTCGGGGGGGGGGGGGGAAGGGAAAAGGAGAGAAAAAGGGAAAGAAAAAAAACAAGCAAAAGCAAGCAAAAAGGCAAGCAAAAGCAGAAGCCAGCGAGCCAAAGCAAGCGAGCAAAAGCCAGCAAAAGCAGCAAGCCAGGCAGGCAAAAGCAAAAAAAAAAGTTCTGCCTCTGCTAAAAAGCCCGCCGGGGGGGAAGGGGGAAGGGAAAGCTGTTAGACATAACAATAACTTCACGATTGGGATAGGAGACGCACTGTCAACCCGGGACACACTTTAGTCACTTTAGTCACACATCAAAAGATAATGGACCAGAAAGGTCCATTTCTCTTTTAAACTATCAAGTGGTTCAGGAGCCAAATAATTGAGCTGAAAATTTCAGATAATGATAGCAGCTTCCAACCTTCAAGGATTTTCAGAATAATTTTAATCCACTGACCCTAAATAAAAGAAAAAAAGCACCTTAAAAATAAAAAAAACCAGATAAATACATGAAAACATGTTATTTCTGCATATGGCTGAGACATACCTCAGTGCAGAATTTCACATACATGCACTGTATGTGGTAATACTAGCAGTGGATGCGGGAAATGCTAGCAGTGGGTAACATCGCTAGAGGAAGGATAACTTTGCTGAATTATGTTGATTTCCATCAAAAATTAAACGTTCTCCACAAGTGACACATACATAGCTTCATGATTTTCTCCCCTCAGGCACATATAGCTTCTTTAAAATAAACAAATACATTGACATCCCCAATAAATAAGTAAATGTTTTTACTACCAAGCAATAAAATGTACTGATTCCCATTTACCTAACTACCTTTGCTGTACAAAGACATCTTTTTCGATCAGTAATTCAACCTTTAGAATTACTATATAGAAGTCAGTGAAGTACTGAGCAGGAATCAGAAAAATGTTCATAATAATCCTTTCTATAAATTATGCTTCATGAGAAATTGCATGCCCCAAAATTTTTAACTGAAATAGGTGTGTTTAGAGACTCATGCTTAAATACATTTTACTAGCTCTTTCATACAGGCTAAATTAAGTTTATGAAAATGGAAGAAGCTAAAAACTTGCTTTAAATTACTTACAAAAATCATTAATGGGCTTGATTACTTTTAGCCCATAAACAGAGTAAGACTTGTATCTTCAAAAACTCTTATGTCCTATTTTCAGAAAAGTATTTATTATTAAAATGAATTTCCAATCTAACATTGTCTCTCAAAGTCCTTTCAAACATCATTTTGTTATCATAAAAAGAAAATAATACAAAAATAGCACTGACACACTTCTGTGACCTTTTTTTAAAAAATATTACCTGCACTGAAAGATCTATTTCAGTAAACGGGAATACCTGGGACCTTTATATTTGTCTCCTCCTAAGCACAACAATTAATTAAGAGAAACACAGCCAACATGGCCTTGCAAATTATCTTTAAATTGATAATTCACTGTTTTACAGGCAAGTGTCAGGAGTGCCCGGGAACAAAAAGCAGCACAGCAGCACAGTCAGTACAGACGCCAGCACTCAGCCCTGAGCTACCGTGCAATCAGCGACTGCAATCACAGACATCTGCATTTCAAGGCAGAATTCAGCCCACAGGATGAACTGCAAAGGTGGAACTATATACAAGAATCTCTCATCAGGCATAATTTACAGTAGCAAGGAATGATCCTCAGTTCCAAACTACTCAGGATTTTCGCTTGCTAATTTTTGTCAGTGAAACCTGAAACCAAAATGGCACTTCATCCATTACACACATTGAAAACCACTGAACAAGTATACTCGATTTAAAATAACAACCAGGAAACTACTGACACACAAAATAAAAAAATCCATTTCAATATCTGCACTTTTTTCCTGTAGATTAGTTGTCCATAGTTGCTAATCTCCAAAAATGTTATTCAATTTAACCATGTCATTATATTTAATATACATACCAAATTATTTAATAATTTAATAATAATAATAAATAAATTATTGGTGATAATTGGTGGTAATTAAATATCACCATGGGTGGGTTCAATACTACCATTTCCATTTGGAAGAGTTCCTAAAACTAGACACCATTTCCATTTGTGTTCTGTTTTAACAGGAATGGGCACTAGAATTCAACTGAAAAATAAACAAAAAAAAAGTCTAATAATTAAAATTACACTATGGCTTGGAAGTGAGTGGGAGGTGTGGATTATATACAGTACTACTTTCATGTATATTCCTGGGTTTATATTTTTTCTTGTAATTTCTTAAGTTCTTATCAGTTCTTGAAATTTATCTAAGACATTGAGGTGAACAATCTGCGTAATTGTTCAAGGAAAGCTATTGCTGTAAATAATGTATACAGAAATAGTATTAAAAAGTAGACCTCTTTTTTAGGTTTGTCATTTTGGAAAGGGTTGTATGCTTTTTAAATTTGGTACTATGAAAAAATTCAAACTTCATATTCCGCTAGATACTTAATTATTTAATCCTTAATATTGTGCAGAGAAAATGAAGCAAAGCATCTATAACAACTATTGATAACATTCTGTTATGACAATAGCATGGCTTGTAACTTTCCCTTTTTCCTCGATTGCAGCTCAGAATAACAGGCTGGACTAACATCATCACAGTTTGCACCAGGCATAAAACCAGCTTTATTATAGTACATAAAGCAAACAACCTCAATATTCTGAGTGCTTTAATAATGCTGTCTTTGTGAGAACTATGTAGCCTTATCCAAATTATTTATTTGGCCTGACAGCAGTTCAGAATTGTTGCATAACATTAACTTTCAAAGCTCATGTGATGCTCATGTGATTTAGGTAGAGAATCCTGAGTTTCTTGAAGAAACATTACTGAAGATACTAGATGTACCATTTATATTAGCTATTGTTCTTCCTGGAAGTCCAAGACTGTCAGTAGCTCTATACCAGCAGAGCTGGCTACAATATTCCAAACCTCTGTTAACTTCAACACAGCAAACTGAAAAACCACTTGCAGTATGTTTAAAATAATGAAGCCCACCAACAAAACGAATGCCTCTGAGAAAATGACCCTTTTCAGTGTAAGCTAACAAAATTGTAAGAATGCACATGTATTTCAGAGCAACTGCTTTTATCTACCGTTCATATGCAGATTCCAGATTCCAAGAATAATTCAGGAAATAAAGGTGACTCATGTCATAATCCATGTACCTTCCACATATCCACCACCATGCTGCTTTCACTGACTGCACTGGAGCTACTCAGTTGGTTTCATTCCCCTCAATGCACATTGGAGTAGGTTTTGAAAAAGAGCTAACCATTTCTCCATACTAGAATTGCTAGATACAAATTTCTGTTTCTCGCCCTGAGCTTTTGAAGTGTTTGTATCTGAAAACTGATCTATTTCCTGCATGGTGTTTTGCATTGAAATTTGCTTCAAGGGGATATTGCTAACTGGTTGAGCAAACAGAAGTTGTACACACCTTAATCTAAAATTTAAAAATTTGTGCAAGCTCTTTGTATTATTCATGGTATGGTTTTGCCTAAAGCTGATGCAAATCATAACCCTATTCCCACAGTAACATAGATTAGCTGTAAAGCACTACATATAACTTCTAACTTCTCTCCGAATCCACTCAGCTAGGAGTTGGAAGAGCATGGATTCATCCAATTAATAACATGCTTTATTAACTGGCATCGGTGCGTTTTAAGGTACCTAACTTTATGTGCCTTCATATTCAAAGACATCGGCTCAATTAATTTTTTTGTAGTTAATGAGCACATAATCTGTCATACAGCTTACTCATAACTGATGAAAAAGAAAATTTAAGTACACTGAAATTTATATGCAATGAAAGGTACATGTATTTGAATATCCCTCTCCTACATCTCTGGCATCAGCAGTAAGGAGAGCACAATGTACACCTACATTCACTTCTGATCAGCCAATGAAGTCAAGGAGAAATCTGCTGCAAAATAGGAAAACCACTTTCATAAATCAGGTGTGCCACATTGAACCTTACACATAATATCTCTGAGGAGTTAATGAATAATGAAGTAGCATAAAAATGGTTTTCCTTCACATATTTGTTCAGGAATAGAAAACTGACACAGTGAGTTGGCATTCTTCACCCTACAATCTTAAATCACACTAAACAGTCCTTTAAAGATAACTGTGAAATGTTAAAGATATTAAAGTTATTTAACTTTGTAATTTTCTAGCAGACATTCCTTATACTGTTGTCTTTCAGCACTAACATATAAGCTGATTGCCGTAGATTGAAAGCCTGTTATCTAGTCTAATTTTAACTATTCTAGTTGAGTAAATTAATCTAGTCTAATTCAACTTAATCTAGTCAAAAACCTTATACAAATCAACAGAAACACTTTTTTTTTTCCTAAATTGAGTTTCATTCTCCATCATATCTCAACTTTTTTTCTCCAAAACAGCAAAGTTTTGGAAGAAGTCAGTTGGAAGAAATCAATTGGAAGAAGTCAATTGGAAGTCAATAAGCACCTCACGTGCTCTTGCATCTTATACAAAGTTCCCTAACATTTTGCTAAACCTCTGAGTTTTTCACATTAAAATTTTCACATTAAAGACGCCAGCCATTTTTGATTGTCAAAAAGTGTATTTTTTTTAAGAATTGAAAATCATACATCTCAAGATCAGAGTATATATGATTTGTTGTATAAAAATATAGCAATTTTGTAGTAATTGAAGTGCTCAATAGAGTTGAAACTCACCTTTCAAACTTGTAGATAATATTAGAGACAACACCGAAACACGGAAAATATAAATCTAGATGATATCATCCAGAAGGCTGTGACCCTGCCAGCACACAATGGGGCAGTAGCAATCAATCAGAATTCCCCATGTCAAATTCAAAGCAAAGGAGTATCAAAATATCATTTATTAATTGCAAATGGGATTCCACTGCTAAGCATCCAGAGATTTATGACCTTCTTGGAAGCGAACCTAATACACAACCAGCTTCACAGCCCATGCATCCTTGGCCTGTCAAGGAGTGGTTTTAAAAACCTCTTGGTTGTTCAGCTAATTTTGAAGTATGACAAAGTTCATGCTCTCATAACACACATCTACTTTGTTTCCTAAAATCATATTCTTACTACAAATAATCATTATTCATCCTAACTCCTAAGCAGACAAAAGTAGAATAAATGAAGGCATTATTTCATTATTGTTATTATGTGACTACATTATCCCAACATCATATCCTCTAGCCTGCCAAATGCCATTTTGCTCCACTGGTATCTTTACAAAAAATGATGCAAAGATATTTTCCATGGTCTCCTGCTTCAGCCTATTTCTTTAGGTAGTCAAAGTCCCTGGTCCTCATGGGGGCCTTCAACCACTCTAACATCTGTTGTAGGAACAACATGGCAAAGCACAAAAAATCCAAGCAGTGTTTGGAAAGCATCAGTGACAACTTTCTGCTACTGGTGATGGAAGGGCCAAACAGAAAAGCTGTGTTATTGGACCTTAAACTATGTAATAGGGAAGGTCTGGCTGCAGAGGTGAAGGCTCTGGCAATCTTCGTTACAGTGACCACAAGATCATGGAATTCTGCATTGCTTGAGGAGGAAACAGCCCTGGGCCTTAGGAGAGTTAACTTCAGCCTCTTCAGGGATCTTCTCTGAAGAATTTCATGTGAATATGCTCTACAGAGAAGACAGATCCTAGAGAGACAATATTCAATGTTCACTTCATCCAGGTTCAAGATCAGTGCATGATGAGCAAGGAATTCCTGTCAAAACTCAAACCCAGGCAGGAAATAGACATGAGGGGAAAGAAGGGTCAGGCCACCTGAGCTGAATACTATGATGTTGTAAGAACATGTAAAAATGCAACAAGGAAGGCCAAGGCCCATTTGGAATTGATCTGGTCAAGGACATCCAGGATAACAAGAAGGGCTTTTTCCAATACATCAAGGACAAAAAGGAAGGAGTTAGCCTGTTTCTGTGTGGAACAGGAACCATTGCAACAGAGGCTGCAGAGAAAGCAGAGATACTGAATGCTACCTTGGCTTCAGTCTTCACTGACACAACCAGCCCTCAAGAATCTCTGACCCAGGAACAAGGTCTGGAGGAAGAAAGACTTTTCCTTGGTTAAGGAAGATTGACTTAGAGACTGCTTAGGTAAACCTGATATCCAGAAGTCCATGGCCCTGATGGACTCCTGATGGGCATCCCATGAATGCTTGAGGGAGCTGGCAGACACCATAACTACTCACAATCATCTTTGAAAAACTGGGGTGATCAGGAGAGGTGCCTGAGGGCTGGAAGAATGCAAACATCACTTTGGTCTTCAAAATGGGCAAAAAGGAGGATCCAGGGAACTACTGGCCAGTCAGCCTCACCTCAGTCCCTAGAAATATGATGGAATGGCTTGTCCCCTCTGGGCATTTTGTGAAAGACAAGAAGGTGATAAAGAGCAGTGAGCATGGATTTACCAAAAGGAAGTCATGTTTAACTGAACTGGTTACCTTCTATGATGGGACAGGCGGCTGAATGCATGAGGGGAGAGTGGTGGATGTTGTCTACCTGAACTTAAGCAAGGCTCTAGGTACCATCACATCATAAAAGGCAAAGTCAGGAATACCATCTTGATGAGTGGATGTGGAGGTGGATGGAGAACCGGCTGAATGGCAGAACACAGAAGATAACAGTCAGTGACAGAGAGTCTGGTTGGAGGCCTGTCACAAGTGGAGCCCCCAAGGTTCAACCCTGAGTCCAATGATTTGGACAGACACAGACGCCTCCCTGGCAGGCCACTGATAGCACAAGGCTGGGAGCAGTGGCCAATACCCCAGAGTGCAGCCTGGAAAGGATGGAGAGGAACTGCCTGAAATTCAACAAAGGCTAAAGCAGGGTCCTATGCTGGGGAAGAATAACCCCAGACACCTGGATAACCCCAGCAGCTAGAAAGCTGCTCTGGGAAGAAAGACCTGGGGTTTCTGGTGGACAACAAGCTGTCCATGAGCCAGCAGTGTTCTCTGGTGATCAAGAAGGCCCATGGTGTCCTGGAGTGTACTAGGAAGAACACTGCCAGCAGGGTGAGGGAGGTGATCCTGTCTTTCTACTCAGCCCAGGTGAGGCACATCTGGAGTGCTGTGTCCACTTCTGGGCTCCTCAGTGCCAGAGAGACATGGAGTTCCTGGAGCAAGTCCAGCAGAGGGCCATGAACATGATCATGTACAGATAACCTTCATCTACCTCTTCCCAGTTGTACCTCAGCCTATCAGCCACCTATCAGGACTCTCTCACTTTAAGCCTCCTTGTTTCCTTCCTCATGAGTGAGAGAGGACAACAATCACCCATCCTTCTCAGCTCCCACAGTACATTTCTTAAACTTCCAAAACAAGGAAGTGCATTTCCTTCCAGGTCAGACCTTTTGCAGAGAAAAAAAAAAAAGAATGCAAAATACATTACATTATAATGTTCCATTCCCCTCTTTTCTGGGCAAAGATATCAATATGCAGAGATCACCACACCACACTGCCCTGAGTCATTTCTTCATCTACTGCTCTCATCTACTCAGTGGCATTTGATGATTCTATAATTATTGCCTGCCTTTGTGAACACTGTCCAACTGAAAATATTAACATTTACTGGCAAAAAGGCTTCAAACTGCTATGTTTTCCCTCTTATTTGTCATGAACCAAGAGCATATACAAATTCAAGTACAACTTCTCATCTAAACAGCATCAAGCTATTTTATTTATATCTATAACACATTATTCCACTCTGTCTATGTCCTTAGATATGACAGGGAAGTGGATCTAACTTTGTGTTTGCACAGCAAAATGGGGTCTTTATCCCTGCCTTAGGCTCTGTGGCACTATTGTGATAATGTGGTTGTGCAGTAAACACTGCTGTCACTGCCCATGGAAATGCACTCTACATGTTTCATTCTGTTTCAAGCTGTCATTTGCATGTTGGCCCCTCAGCTGCTTGCATTCATTCATTAGATATACAGAGACAACTGAAGCATTTGAGTGTTAGTTGTCTGGTGTGGCTTTTTTAAATTACAGAAATGAAATAACAGATATTCTTAATGAAAGTTGCTCAAACTTTCACAACATGCATTTTTAGTTTGAAAATTACAAATCCTGCAAAAATAAAATAGTATCATCATAGAGAGAAAAAATTACTAGTATGGAGTTTTATTGTTATTATCCCCTTTTGCAACAAAAAAGGAAAGGGTAGACCAATAATCTGTGACAATTCTGGCACTGAGGAACAACAGGCTCTGAAAGAACATGATTCTGCTTTCACCAAATTATATGCCCCTGAGAGGCACACGGTGTGATTTCTGGAAATTCTGAATGGTTCCTGTGCTGTGCTCTCTATTTGTATTCCCAAATGGTTGTCTTGTAAACAATATCGAAAAAGAGAGTGCTTCAGATGATCTGGTGCTCCCGAGGTCTGGCAGCAACACTGCTGTACACAAGGTCACAGCTTGTGAGAATGGCAAAGATACAGGAAAGCTTAATGCTTAGTATTCCTCGGGGACATAATATCTACCCCTCACAGCAGAAAAGCAAATTTTTCAATTAAATCCCACCAACTCTGGAGCAGTGACAGTGTAGAAACAGCCAGCATGTCTCCTTCTCTCCTGGGCATTTCGGGGGGACACAGTGACCTTGTGAACCCAGGGTGAGTATTGCAGCTACGCTGTGATCAGTGCAAGCTTCATCTCCTCTCTCTACAAAGTGGGAGAGGCTCAGAAGGCAGACCATGAATAAGAATGGTAACTCATTCTTCCATACCACTCATAGCAAAGCATATTCTCATGCATGAGCTCCACAGAAGACAAGTTCCAGTGCAGTGCAAGACGCTCTGTCCCCCCACACTCACCTGAGGAACTAAATGTACCTTTTGAAATACAAATCTCAGAAAGCATATTCCCACATGAATGTACCCACACGTATGGAGGGGAGAGCATTCTATCTCAGATTTTTGAATTTTATCATCATTCTTGCAGAACTGAGAAAGTGCTCCAAATTCAACAGCCATTACACCCTCTCTCCTAACAGCAGCTTTTATCTTTAAAATCTCCTTAAATCCTTAAAATCTACACCTCTCAGCATGCCCTATAGGAACATTATAAATAGATATTAGGGGATGAATATTCCCCCATAAAATTCACGGGAAGTACCCTTTATTTCTCTGAGAGACCAGACCACATCAGTTAGCCCACTTCCCAGGCACAGCCCTGGCAATGATCCTGGGTTAATGCAGCCCCACTTCAGGCATCCTGCAATCTCTTACTGTAAGCCCATAAAACTGAATTCCAATACTGCCCAGTCTGGCTAAACATTCCTACTGCTCATGTCTAATTCTTCACCAACTACTACTGCTGTGTCTTAAATGTCAAATGCTTCATCAAATCTCCAGACCAAGACCAAGGCAGACGGAAAGCAACAGGAGATTTGTACCTCCACACACTCCCAAATTCTTTATGGATAAAGGCCGTCACTCAACATACAACTTTACCATTATATCTTGCAACATTGTATTAATTGCCTCACTGTCAGAATTTGTTTAATCAAAATCTCACACCAGCTAAGCCATGGGATGCCCCCAGTGCACAAAAATCAGAGTTGTAAACATTTTTCATTTACTTAACAGAAAGCATGTTCCATGCCAAATCTGTAGCTGTAGCCCACATCCTTTTTGTAGCCTTCAACATCTGTGGTCTCCCTACATAATGAACAAAATTTGACTACTAGCATATGCTCTTTTACATTTGGGCCTCTAATAAGGTGAAGGATGTCATCAATATTACAGCAGATCTGGCACCAGTTAAAGCAAATCTGCATAGATGAAGGAGCCATCATTAAGGTTTTACAGACACACTTTCCTCCAGAGTGTCTAAAATCCTTCCCACATGCCCTCAAGTGCTGGAGTTCATTTTGATCTCTGATGTAGCTGAAAGATGTGCAAAAGGAGGCACAACATTAACCACACAGACCAAGTGCTTGAGACAGCATTGTTTTGTTTGTTCCAGTGAGTGCATAAAATATCTAGCATTCATGAATTGTGTCAGAATGATGTTTGCTTTGAAGAGAAATATACAATTATCTTGTTCATAAAGCAGAAACCCCCCTCTCAGCAAGAAAACTCAACTCATGGTATTTCTGCAAAGAAATACTGTTACAGGAATCCCATTGAACCTTTGGGAGGACAGTACTTTCCCTTTTATTTCCCTCCTTTCTTCAGCGTACATTTAGCTGATCTATTTCAGGAATGCATGGGCAAAGCTTCACAGTTAAAAATGAGAAAAACAATATTCTGTAGAAGCAGATTCAACTTTAATTACAAAGCAATATTGAATTTGTACAGACAGAATAGGAAAACAGAATTCACTAAACTAGCCTCCCCATGGATTCGTAATCTCTCTGCATCATTCAGTCTGCAGGATAAAACACTCAGAATCCTCCTCCAGCAAATGTTTTGGTTACTGCGTAAGCAGGAAATCCTCTGGAGACAGAGAAGGCAGAGGGAGGTTAGAAAATGCAATTTTCTTCTGCATCTCTCAGTGAAGTGCCAAACAGTATGTAGGGCACAAACCAGCTCTGCAGGTTCACCACAATCACAGCTCTTCTTGTCTTCTTTGAGTACTGCAAAGTCAGTGAATTGGGAATTTCAGGAAGAATTTACATGTCACTGTAAATCTGCTTGTTCTTTAAAAAAAGTAGAAACTAGGAGAGCAGTTTAAGACCCACTTTGACGCAATGAACAGAACAAAGAAGTTCTTTTCTCAATAGATTATCCTTGTGGCCAACTGTGTAAACGTGGAGTTCTGCTTCAAGAGAAAGAAGTTAATAAAAATTATACTAGTGATACTGAGACAGGCAGCAAGGGAACCACAGAGCTGTCTCTGAGGCAGGAGAGGAGCCAGAACATCAGCAGCAAAAGCAATAACCTCAATGGGAATCAAGAATAATACATTACTTCTTGGGCCACACCTGTCAACACCTGGTAGAATTTTAATCCTTGGAATACCACCACAGTACAGCTTGTCTAAGCAGAATAAGGGCATCGAAATAATTTTTAGAAATCAATGCCCTCAAAACTACCAGAAGCTCCTCCGTGAGAGGTGGGCAGAACAAGAAAGAAGACAAAGGCAACTAAATCCACGTCGGCATCTTCCCTGTAATTTTCCAAACAATAAAAGATAAAGCTTTTAAAGCAGATTAATGAAAAGACATCAAATGCAAATTCTTCTATCATCAGAATGCAGGCTATTTATGGAAAATCTAAAAAGAAAATATGACTTTCTTACAGGTTCTGGATTACAATGGTAGTTCTGACCACAAACAAACAAGAGCATTCACAGAGTAAAAAAGAACAGTGAAAAAGCAGATGTTGGAGCTATGGATGAAAACTCACTGAGTTTGTGTCTATTTTTTCAGAAGAGAAATATCCACTGGACTACTTATGGCCTCATGACAGAAATATATGTCCCATTTCCTGGACATGATGCGTAAATAAATTCTAGAACTAACACACAGACATACACAGGCCAAAAAGAAACATTAAAATATATGAATGTTCATAGCAAATGATATATTAGCAGTGCTGAGTTTTAGCAGAAAGAATGGAAGGTTTAATTGTCAAAAATTATTTGTTTTCTCATGCTTTGTGAAAGTACTTGCAGGACGTAGAAACATTTTCACTATTTCTGAACCACCCCAGTATCATTCAGGATTTCACATGACAGTGCAAATAAAAAGAATGGGCAAAAAACTTGTACTATACATACTATAATTTTTTAACTGTAAGTTTTTTAAATCTCAGTTTTAAAATGTGATTTGGGTTGAGAGGCATCAGCCAAGAAGACAGGAAAATTAAGATTTTTTTAATAAATTAAAATAAATTAAACTTTTAAGAATAACATAGCTAATGAGCAAGAAGGTGTAGAAATTGATGTTTTTAAGGTACAACATAGGTATTGAAAAACCTGATTCATATAAAAGAATTGCAAAAAATCCCCATAGAGACAGTTAGGATATTATAAAAGCCTTACAACTTTATGGACTGTTATAGGAATATTATAGGGTGTGCACAAACACACAGATATACACATTACCCTATGCAGAGAGTATGTTACAAGAGCAGCAAAATATAACAAGAGAGTCAAGATAATTCACGGAGCAAATAAATTCCAAAAGATTACCAAAACAAACAAACAAACAAAAAACCCAAACAAAACTATTTTAAAAAACAACCAACCAACCAAAAAAAAATTTTAAAAAAAACCCTACCCCCCACCCAAAAAACACCTCCTAAAAAAAAAAAACCACCCAGAAAAACAACGTCCATCCAAAATATTTAATGGAATTTCTAGTCATTACTGTCCAAAAACTAACTCCATTATCATCAAAATGATGACTCAAAAAAAGTACCTTGGGGTGAAAAAAGTCAATGGGAAACAGAATTTACAGAATTTGTTACAGAATCTGTAACAATTCTTTGAATAGTTCCTGTGAAACAATTACAGGAATTAGCAAACTGGGGAATTGTTTATCAACTAATCTAGGTTTCTGTTTACAGGACAGTATAATGCCCCATTTCAAAAGAAAAAGTAGAAATCATAGCCTGGAAGTGCCACGAAGAGAACCTGTAAAAAGCACTTAAAACTGTCTGGCGGACTGAAGAAGCAGGTAATGAAAAAGAAGTGCAAATGGCAAATCAGATCCTGGCCTCAGAAGGGAGTCTGTGTTTAGGCACAGATTTGCTATCTTTACCCATTACAGAGAAGGCAGTAATACAGGGGTTGCCAAAAGGCAGGAGCAGGAATAAAAACCACTGTGGCAACAAAGAAGACCTGTAATTCCTACTTCTCCTTCCTCCCCAATCCAACCCAATTCTTCCTATATTCACAAGATGAATGAGCCTCTAACAGAGTCAGGGGAGAGCAAGTTATTTACACAAACCTAGCTGAAACAGAACTCATCCCTTTTAACCTGAAAGCAAATGTGAAATATAAAACAAGGAGGGGAACATATTAGATTAGTAAAAATTACCTCAGTGGTTGTGACTGTAGATTTTAAAACTATTCATTCTTTCACTGGAAGGAATTTCTGCATAACAGAATGAAACAAAAATACAGGTGAAAATGCTGCTAAGATGTAACCAATACTGCTATCTGCATTTTACCATGTAACAACTGAAATCTCTACACAACTGAAGACTTGTTCTCTTCCCCATGAGCACAAAGAGGACAGAGGGGTCTCTACCTTTATTCAAATAAAGTTGATTTCTGCCTCTGTCTCCCCTGTGCACACTGGCTTTTGGCAGCATGATTTTCCACATGCCCACATATACCAGCATCCTGCTACCGGAATTTCTCATCTACAGCACCATTTTTCCACACTTTAGTTAAAACTCAGGCCAACTGCATGACTTACTTTGTGAGGTCTGATCATCACAATATGAATTAAGTATTCCCCTATTGTGTTTTCACTGAAATCACACCATAAATTCTTCTAGGCAAGATACAAACCAGCCTCTGATTCTCAAGAAGGTAAGAGTATAAAAATTGCTACTTCTTTGGTGCATACAATGTTTTGTATAACAGACAAAAAATAACCAGGACTGTCCTGAACACACTGTCCTGAAACTGTGTGGATTGGTCATTTTCCATTTAGATGTGCCACTCTTCTTGCTTCAATCCCATGAGCCAGCAGCATGGTTTGGTTTGGGGACTGACAACTCCTTTCAACTCTTCTCAACTCTGGTGGCTGCCAAGTACCAATTGACAGACCATATGAGAAAACTCTGGAAATCCTGAAAACATGAGTGGATTCTCCAGTCAAAACAGAAAACCTCCCTGGATATGCACCCCTAGCAACGGGTAGGGGCACTGCAAGCTGCTGGTGTAATTTTATCTGAATGGCTGAATCTGCACAGTGGATCACTCATGGCACCATCCATAAAAGCCTCTGCTGCTTCCCTCCCTTTCCAAGGATGGAGCTAAAGAAAACTCACACAGAGCAGGAGCAAGCAGGGTCAATGCATGTGATGCACTCCTCCGAGTGGCACACTGCATGTCCCAAAATAAATTCTTGAAGTCACCAAAGTTCAGGCTGGCACAGCACAGCGTCAGAGTTTAACTCATATCCCAGTTAACTGTCTCATCTAATACAAGAGTGTCATCCTCTACCTGTGCAGTTTTTATCTTTGTTTCTCAATTTTAAATTAATAGGATGAATGTGAAAGATCCTATTGCCTTTTCTTCTGAAAAACCTAAACAAATACGATTAGAAATCTGTTCTGTAGCATTTCTGTGGCATGCATAGAACTCCATAGAGAATCTCATCTGCATTTTTGCAAGTACTCTTCAAAAAAAGAAAGAGCCACATCTCATTTATCACTCTTCTATAGGGCTTGGAGCTTGTGTCCAAAAATATAAAAACAGAACACCATTAACTGAAGTCATGCAGAGTACTTTTGTGTTAGACTCTGTTGCTATGAGCACTCAAGTGAAACAACAAACACACACCCCCCACACACCCCTAAAAAAATACGACTGTCATCATAGAACAGATTACAGGTACAAATCCAGGATTACAGCCACATATCCTAAATGCAGATGTTTTGTAAGCACCTACTAAAACCAGTGTGACTCCTGGTTTAACTACCAACAACTGTTAAGATCCTCCTCCCAGTTCTCCAGATTTTCCACTTAAAATGAAAGTGCCATGAACAGAGCTACCATTTCACATGTTTTAGCATCAAACTATAAAATACATGTTCGGTCATTAAAAAAATCTCTTTTTTTCTTTCCTTTTTTTTCCTTTTAAAAAATGGAGATTGTGTCTGTACTAAGACTACTAAAACTCCCCAAGCATTTCAGAGTGTTGAAATCCACTACCCATGCCAGGCAAATGGTTGGGACACTGCCTGACAACAATATTGTTTTTCCTAAATCAGCATTCTTGCTGACTAGTTCCCAAGGTAATGACTGGTAGACAGGAGAATCCAGAAACCATTCCCTAAAGGCATTTCACACATAGACACTCTGCTTTGGAGGCAAAAGCATTTGACTAGTCTCTGCACTTGGAAACAAAAGAAATACACACCATTGCAGTCTGAACTTCACACATCAATATCCTCACAATTTCATCTTATTTATATTTAATAAATTGTTATGTCTTGTTGTAAATTCTTCTGACACCGTTTGGGTTTGGAAAATGAGGGTATTCTGTGTTTGTTTTTCTTTTGTAATCCCATTTCTTTTTAGACTTCTGGTATGTGAAAAACTGTGAAAAATGGGCATACAGAATGATGGTATGAAAAAAGTTTTACATAGTATTGTCAGAAGTTCCAAAGTTATCTTTACAACATTGCCCTTTTATAGGAAGTTTACATATTATAACATAGGGGGGAAAATGGTCAGATGGAAATCATCTTGGTTTGTGTTTTTTAAAGTACAATTCTAATTCAAAGAGAGTTGCTATGGGGAAAATATCATTGCAATATAATATATTTGAAAGGAGCAAAATTCATCTTAAATATAAATCATTTACTTCTTCCTGGGGTTTAAGTAAACAAGGGAAATTAACAGTATTTTTAATGAAGGTGTTGACTCATTTGACATATTTTCCAAAGGAAGTATTTAAAGAGCAGTGATTTTGCAGCCATTTAATACTTACGTATCTTGCTGCAATTATTTCAAATCACTGGACCTGTAACTATTGCAGGAATTATTTCCATTTGTGAACACTTCTGCTGAAAAAGAACTTAAGGTGTACAGCCCTTCACCTTCTCATTTCTGACCATCAACAGCCTTGAGAAATTTTATATGTTTACTTAACCATATATGGATTGGTATGATACATTTTCTCTCAAGTTTCTAGTGGGGAAACTTTTCCTTGAAATGTAACAGTACTACATCATCAGTGTTTATTCTTCAGTAACTCCCATAAGCAGCCACCACAAATATGATGATTACTGTTCACACTTGGCTTACTACTGCTATAGAACAGCATCTATCTTGAAATGGCAAGCACACTGAAATGCCAAGAGCTGATTATCAACACTCCTCCACCAAAAACATGTTATACTCTGAAAAGAGGAAAACAGAAACACTTTTAGGAATTGAATGCCTGTAGCTGGAAAAGATAACATAAACTGACAGTGGAGGAGTGAAGAAAGAAAAGTGTGATGTTGCTATAATTATTATTGTTGTTGTTGTCATGATCATAATCATTTTATTATTTCAGGCCAGAAAGAAGATGATTTAATATTTATTTATTTACTGCTGAATTATTAAACTGTGTTTTCACTGTCAGACAAGGAATTAAAAACACAGTGAGAAGAAGGAACAAAAATGTGACTTGTAAGGTCTAGAATGAGTCTCTGAGAAAGCAAGGCTAAGGAGAAAAATGAGGCAGTATTTAAGCAATCAAAAATGAAGGAACAGACAAGAAGCCTCAGCTGAAGGAAAAATTGTAAGGAGATATATGCCATATGCAGCAGGGAAGGCACAGCCAAAACCATATGCTGACAGCTTGACTTTAACAGGAAAAGGAGAGAAGGATTATCTGGACGTTATCAACAGTGCCAACAAGTTGACACTATCCCCACCAGGGAATGGAGGGGAACATGAAGAAGATGAAGAGAACCATTTCAGTATGTTTGATTTAATAAGCCAAAATACCCAGAAGAGCAAGGACCTGTGCTACAAAAAACAAGCATTTTATCACAGAGATAATTACTTTCCAGTCTTCCAACCCACCTTCTTTTTTTGAGGAGGAAGAGAAAAATCAGCTGCCATTTTTCCCATTCTTTAACCTAAGTGTTTAAAACTTGAGTTTTTAATATAATATTTGTTACAGGAGACCAGCAAAAATCACTCAGACTCTCTACTTCACCTTCCTATAGGAAAGGCATTAATTTCTCCTTTTCTTAAAGCTCAAAGTTCAGGAGCATTGATACACACTATTAAATAATTTCTGACCTCTACAGGAAATTCAACCTAGGAAAATATAACCAAAACATGAAAATACATTACTTCCTTACAAATTAATTATTTTGGCCAGCTAATTCTGCCATATTATTTCTTCTTGGCTGCCTCCTCTATTCAATCTGTATCAATGCACTGAAGATGCTTATACAGACGAAGGTGTCTCAAGGTACAAGAAAACTGGTGAGGTGTCAAAAGCCCTTTCAAGACAAAAAAGTGCATGAAGTTCCTGCAAAGCATTCTGTATCCCACAGGAGCCGCTTTTCTACCACACAGGATCAAAATTATGATTTGCAGTTCAGAGATATAAGCTGTGCTGCATTATGCTATTGGTTTTCCTGTTGCCTTTTGTTATTACTTCAGCTCTACCTCTACTGTTCAGTTAGAGTCCAAACATGCCTGACCATGAAGAATGTAAAAATTTTTATGCGAAGCTGAAAGAAAAATGAAAGGAGGGTGAAAGTGAAAAGATTATACTTATATCTTAAACCAGCAACTCTCCTTTCAGCTTGTTCCTTTTATATAGAGAGCTTTGTGAAAGGATACATTTAATAACTTTTTTCCTCTAGGCTTCAGCACCAGACACACCAATATATTAAGTTACTTATCACTTACGTTGTTTCTTTTTAGTGAAATGCACCTTCATCTTCAACCAGGGACTGGGGAAGTCCTTAGGCACAAATGCTTTTATTTACTAGCAATCAAAATATGAAATGCAATGTCAATCACAACACAAAACAAACTGGCAGATAAATATTAAAGGAAAGATTATGGTCTTTAGGACAGAGAATTTTCAGATTTTGATCATTAATCAGACAACATGAGAGTGTGGAAAAAACTAATTCATTGTTAACAAGCTTTAGCCAACAGTAAAGCTGTTCAGCTGCAGTTTAGTATACACTGGATAAAATCCTGTATAAACCAGCTTTGTGAGTATTTTCATTTAAAAATAGCAAGAAAGAACAACAGAGTTCATTATTGGTAGCAATATGGCAGTATTACACATAGGTATGTGCCTCTTCTTTATCAGAGACAAAGAAACTAATGTTAAGCAAATACCAAGTTCCAGAAACACATATCAAAAACCATCAAGAGAATTAATTTCTCAACTTTTAGTGAAAACTCCCAACACTCCAGTAATCTTCTAGCAGCACGCTCTCTTCCTGTTTCCTTTTCAGCCTTGGAAGGAGCTAAGACCACATCCTTAAGAACTATTAATGTATAAAACCAAAACTAAATAAACTAACTCCAACAAACAAACAGAAAATAAACACATTACAGCAACTTTCATCAAACACATGCAGTTACAACAGAGATCGCTTTAACCCATAGGCTTAGCTTAATTAGAGCCTTCTCATGTACAAGTCTCACCAAGAGCACCCCTTTTAACTGTACAATCAGAGGCTCAAGCTTGAAGTCAGGAATACAAGCCCTAGAGTAGTAAGCAGTTTCTAAAATGTGTCAACAGAAGATAGAAAATAACTCTTCCTGACCTGCATCTCCTGCCTTATCTCATCTTACTATTTTGAACTGCTGTAATATCAATCCAGCAGCTCAAGGCGCTTGCTAGTTACGCTTCTGACATCGCTTACAGGATAAATATAAATTCACTAAATCTCCTGCCTTCTGTCTACATAATCCCTTAACCTCTCCCTTTCCACAGCCGTGATTCTCTGCCTTCTTTTTGTCTCTGGCCTCTCCACCACTTTCAATCTGCCTTCCCTTTTCATGGTGCCTTCCCTTTCCAACTTATTTGTTTTAACTCATTGACATTCAGCATACCTTCACGGTGAGACTTGTGGTCACTACTCTTTTACTTCACAGCCTGCTTCAGCATTTTGGCTTGGTTTTTACATTTTATTGAGGGACTGGAATTTTAAATAGTGTTCTCTGATTAATAGTAGTTCTATTCAATTTAGCATTTGCCTGCAAGACACAGACCAAGCAGATAATATTAAGGCTCTCTGTGATGTGTAGCAGACAGGCAACTTTAAAGTCGGCAACTTTACAGTGATCAATGTGCTACAAAAAGAACTAGACGGAACACTGTATGTCACATTTAAAAGAAAATCAGGAAGAAAAAAAAAGAGTCAAGCAAGTAAATTATTAGTCGAAGTACAGGCAGCAGTATTCAAACTGCACAGAAGCTGCTCCTAAAATTAGATTAGTAAAGCACAAGACCATTCTACACTATTGAACCATCAGCAGCAGAAGAGAGTGATCTTTCTCAGATTTTATCACCTTAATTTTAAATTTTGCAGGAAAGGTTACAAGGTCTAAGTATCACAGACCTGATTCCTACACCAGTTTTTAAAAATAACATCTTTTCCTTGCTCAAAATCTGGACACACATAGAAATTCAAGTTTTTTTTCTTTTAAGCAAATAACTATTTAGATACAATTAAAATATAAAAACCAGTATTGTAGCTAACTGCTATTTTTGGGAATATCAAAACAGATTTTTGTATGGGAAAGCTCATACAAAGGAAAACCTGTGTCATTAAAAAGACCCCATTACAACACAATTTTACATATGGGCTGAGGCACAAGAAGACCCAGTCATGCAGTATTTCTACAAATAAAAACACAGACAGCAAAGTTCATACCACCTTCAATAACAAGCTCCAAATGACAGAAAAGCTTCAGTCATGCCAAACTCATCTCCAGTTGTACACAGCTGGACCTGAACATCTCAAGGAGTAAAGCAAAACTTGAATTAAGGAGTGAGCAAGTGGCACAGGTTAAACCAAGATTTGGTCTAGGCTATTGTTACTAAAAGGATAAATTGCTGCACTAAGTTATTGCTTGAAGTCTGCAAAA
This sequence comes from Pycnonotus jocosus, assembly GCA_013400435.1. Lineage (NCBI taxonomy): Eukaryota > Metazoa > Chordata > Aves > Passeriformes > Pycnonotidae > Pycnonotus > Pycnonotus jocosus. The sequence goes on from VWYP01031340.1 coordinate 73,014, forward strand.
ATGGAAGTTTTTACCCATTATGTCATTGATTCAGAAGAGACGCATCTCATTAATACCTCCAGAAAGGAGGTCTTCTTGCTGCTCCAGACTCATTTCCAATAGTTTTGAAGACCTACTTCCCCCAGTGCCCTCTTTCAAACCTTGATTCTGTGTTTTATCAGGGAGGCTGCACAAGCAGGTCACCTCTTTCTCTTGCAAATGGAAACAGACAGTGGCCACTGGCCCTTCAGGCTGTTTTTCATAACCTCTCAAATTTAGCTGTGCTGCAGCAGCTTCACCCTACTGCTGCTACAAGACTGTCTGCTACAGGTCACAGAGAGCCTTCCCAAAGTAAAAATCATGGGAAAATAAACATCACCACAGGAATTAGTTAGGTGTCCCCCGGACCCCAGCCCATTTGCAGTCACAAAGTCTCTCAGATGAGGAGAACAGCACACTGAATTTTGACCTTTGAGCTGCAAACCTAGCCTTGAGCAACTTGGTGACCTACATGGCGGCTGCACAACTCGATAACTAGTTGGCTGGAGTCTGAAAATGCATGATTCACTTCTGATTCTCCCCACACCACTCCATATGCCATCATTAGACTATTTGCTAAAACAATTTCCAAAAGCAGACTTTATTAGCTTGGTGGCTTGATGAAACTCTGCTTTGAAAGAACTTTAACAATAAAAAGGAAAATGTATTTTCTTTTCCTGCCTAAACACCAAAATTTACACAATGTCAGATTATCCTTTTTTCTGGCCCAGAGACAGAGATCCTAAAAGGCGTTTTGAAAACTTTCATTCCATTTTTAGTCTCACATGAAGGGTGAGATGGTACAGATGTTACAATTCACACCATCACAATCAGAAACCAAACTATTTCCTAATTATAATACATTATAAGCATTTCTTGGCCTATCAGCTTTTGCTACACAATGTTGCTGATGCCCTAAAGCCAATTACCTAAAATTACCCCTCGTGGGTCCTACTAAAATACATCTTTCATAGTTCTATTTCTCCAAAATATCTAATCTATTTGCAAGGCCATCATTTGAAACCTGTTCCTAGTTCCATATCTCTCTCAAAAATATCTGTCCTATTCCATGGTCATTCTAAGTCAGCGTTTTTTTATCTCAGAGTTTGCATAGAGATGCATAACTATGAGAGCCCTTTGTCAGGCTTCGAGAATTCTCTACAAATCCATCTCCCACAACACAAGAAGGAAAACAGTACACACATATGTATATGCAGCTTTTGAATATATCTGGTCCTGCTTATTTTTCCTAAAACTACCTCCCGGTATATTAGATGAGTAACATACAATTCTGGCTACATATTTTGTAGGGCCAAAGATCTACAATGCATCTGAAAATTAGCATACACCTCTGTCGCACCTCTTTTGGGGGNAAGAGCTTGGGAACAGAGCTCAGAATTCAAAACATCAGAAGCTTTCTACTTTAATATCAAGCCTAAGTCTGAGACATGTAAAAATCAGAGCCACACACCTCTGCCCAGAGGTGGTACCAGGGTCCTGTGATACAAGCCTGTACAAGCCAAGCTCTTGAAAGATACACTTGATAAAGTAGGATTTGACACAACTTGATGTGCTGAACTGCAGCAAATCATATCTACACACCTCACCATCCAGACTAGCAACATATCTCCCCTCCCTTTCCCCTGAAAATGCACAGCTAGAATTTCAGTTGTCACATTCCTTACTGCATCCTGTGTCCCTAGGAGATTGTGATGGCATTTCTCAGTGTTGTAGAATTAGGCTTTCTTATCCTCTTAATGACCAAAACACAGCTGTCCAACATGTTCCAGCTGGCACAGCCCTGACATCTCTACTGTTAACCCAGCAGCACATCACCTGTCCGTTGTCACTATTTTGTCCCAGTGAACATGCATCAATATGCACACATATATCTAACAGGCAAGCAAGGATTTCTTTCATTTAAGAAAAAAAAATAGTATTGCTAAAGCTCCTGTCAAGTTTTGTCCACATTATGAAGTTCAAATACAGGTCTGACAAAGAGGCTAAAGAGAAAAAAGTTGAGTGGTTCGAGATTCATTAATCTAGTGTCTTAAAAGTTATGCGCATACAGGAGGATAAATAAACAACCTGATCGATTCACACATTTTAAGTTTTTGTCAGTGTGCAGACTCAGGAAAACAAGTTCTAAATGAGATTATACCAGAATTCAATCTTCAGAATTATCCTTAGAACTCTAATAGTTAAAACATTTTCAACAGTGATTTTTTTCCCACCTGCAGAATGTGCCACAATGCAATACCATACAACTGGTTCCGAGCTCATTGCTTCACCTTGCCCAACACAACACCTAAAGCAACTATTTCTTTCTACTCTGTAGGCATTGAAGGAAATACTCTTAGTACATGTAAATCTGTTGAATACCTCAAATCTAAAGAGCTGTCATACCACTATCTCAGATTCCGACCTTAAATTTATGATTATTTAAAAAGACTAATTTTAAAAAATCCCAAGTAAGTTAAGTAAAGCTTGAATTAAGCTCCAAGAAAAGACTCTGAAGGCCATGCTGCTTCTTACCCAATAAATCTTATAACTATGCTCTTCATTAATAACAGCACTAGAACGATATTTGTACAAAAATATTTTCAGTAAGTTCCTGTTACTTCCAGGTTACAAGCTGTTAGAGAGCAACTAGCATGAAACCATGGACTGGGAGAGGAGTGTGTGTAGAG
>VWYP01031341.1:0-63401 GCA_013400435.1 Pycnonotus jocosus
TCAACCCACAAGTTTTACCTTTTACAATTCTCCTCATCCCATGCAGTTGGAAGAGGCAGACTGGGGACAGTGAGTAAGCAACTGTGTGGTACTTAGTTGACAGATGGGGTTAAATTATGGAACCTCTGTTACCTTCAGTTGCATTCAGATACTTCAGTGAAGGACTTGACAGGTCAAAGAAATTGAATGTAAAAATCTCAGATTCATCTACAGGTGATACTTAACCTTTATAATTTTGCACATATATATATATATACACATACTTGAAAGTTAGAGAACTTAAAACAATCTTATGAATGTTATAATTCATAAGCCTTAACCTACTACAGAAGCCTGTAACAACTATTAATACAGTAAATATTAATGCATCTTTGGTCTCCAAGTAGAAGAAGCCATCTGGCCTTTATTGCTACTCAAAGATGATAATGACTCTGCTTAGCAGTGCTAATTGCTAAAGACTTTTGTTGTCAGTTTTTGAACCTATTTCAATATATTTGCTAAGTTATGTTTTCCTAGTGTGGGGCTTGCTTAGAGAAAATGGGATCCAAAATTCTAAGTAATTTAAGTATCTCAGCTGGGACGCATCTAATCAAATACAGATACTTTCTAATGTAAATATACATATCTGTCACCTTTAGTTCCTTCTATGGATAAAATGAACAAACCTGGGAGCACAGTTCATCTGGGACAACTAAAACTGATAAATAGCTCATACCATGAGAATAACCAACCTCTCTGCTAATAACAAGGGGAAACTAGGCCAGCAAATTTATTGTCAATTTTACTTTTTCAGGAAAAAATGAATTCTGGCCCTGATTCTCTCATTACTTCAAATTACTTTAAAAAGAACAAGGTATCCAAGTATGTTTTAGAATTTTTTTTTTTTCTGCCTTTGGGTTTAATATTTTCGTTTGGTGTAGATCATGACAACACAATACCTCTTCTTTTCTATTTTAAGATATAAAACATTCATAGATTTGTATGTCTGCTTTTGTCTCCACAATAACAGAGCTGACCAGAGCTGGTTTTGAGGTGAGTCATCCCAGATTAGTGATCCCAGGCCATCACTACAGTCACGCCTGCAAGTCAGCAGCTGTACTGTTTATTATAATAATCCAAGACTGTTTCAAATACAAAGCCACACTACATGTTTATGGGGTAGATTTTTAATCTTAGTATCTATCCCTGCATCATAATGAAATTGGCTGTGAATAAGTCAGGGAGTTTTTGGAACAGACTCGTGTAGACATTGCATAACATAAAAGTGGAGCAGAGCTAGCCTGCCCAAGGGAAAATCACTTTTTCTATCTTATGGTCAATAAAGTATGCTTGTTTTCTGTACCTTTTTTCATTCAAATTGTCTTTTTATATTGCCCAGGCAGCTCTTTCTTCTTCCTTTCCACCCACTTTGTAGTATTACAAGAAAGAAAGAAGCAGTCTCTGGACCAGAATAGATGACATTTATGTGGACTGTGCTGGGTCTCTTTATACTTAGCTGTACAAAGGCTCATTGCAGTTGTTTAGGAGGCAAGGGAAAACCAGACTGCATTGAAAGGATAAAGGCTGGCAGATACTTGTAGTGCTTGAGACATTTGTATGTAGAGGTGTGCCACAATAAGCTGCTCTGCTTCAGCAAATGGTATGGGAAGATTTTAGGTTTATTTTCAGTTTTCTCAATTCACATTGTGCAGTTGAGGACTCAACTCTAAAATCAAAAACATTTTTCTAAAGCACATTAGTATATTGCACTATACAGGTACCATTTAAGGGACAATTTAAGAAATAAAGAGGAGAGAAAAACACCCTCAAACTGTACTGCAAATACCTCAACCATTTCATTTATTTCTGATATATACAAGGTCCATGGATTTATTCTTGACTCATGTTTTTTAGCATAAATTCAAAACTGTCCTCATGCCATCAGTCTGCCAGTTCTACTACTTCTTGATTTTATTTAAAAATAAACTGGTTCTTACCTGGTATTGTCTTGGAGGATTGTTTAAACTGTTTAAGTGGATTTCATCTGAGCTTCTTATACTTGATTGCTTCCTTTGACCAAGCTGAAATGGAAACATTATTTATAGTACAAAATAAATGGAAGATCAATATGTATATCCCATGTATATATCCTATGACAGAAAACCTAAGGCATCACAAAATGGTGAGCTGAGACTCAAGCTGAATGACTGGGTTGCAGTAAGAGTGAACAGAAACTGTAAAACAAATGGTATTACTTTAGATAAAGAGTGGGGCCAGTTCAACAAGTAGTAGTGCAAGAAATATAAATCATGATGGATCTGGAATCATAATAGATGAGGAGTAAGTGGGACCGTCACTAAAAACTCAGTTCCCTGAAATTATACATGGTCTAACAGAATTTTTACTGTTTCAAAGGATGGGACTATCAGTGCAGGGTCTCAAATCCTGTGGGATCATTTTGTACTTCCACTGAACCTCTCTATGTTGTGTCCTAATATATGGAGCATCCACTGATAAGCAGACTGGAGCACTTTGAAGCCTGTTTAATACTCTGAGGGATATGCTGGGATATAATTTGTTGGGGACAAAAGTAGGGCAGGATTTGATGCTTATGCAGCTGTACACTGGGAATAATTTAAATACTATTAGATTTTCTTTAGCATTCCATAAAATTAGAGAATGGTTTGTGTTGGAAGGGACATCTAAAAATAGGTAGTCCAACACCCCTGCCATTGGCAGGGACACCTTCTATTCGATCAGGCTTGTATTTTGATACAAAAATTCATTACATCTATTGTAAAATATATTCATTAGCAATTAATATAAAGTATACACTGAATTTTTCTTCTTTAGAAAGATTCACAAATCTATTTGCCCATACTTTAAAAAAACATTATTTATCTATTTATACTATGTTTATTTGACTAGCAAAAGTAATGATAAAAGATAAATGGTTTAAAACATTAAAAAAATTTCTCTTAGATATTAATCTATATGTGCATGGAAACTAATGATGTATAAAAAGGGCAAATTACTATTTTTAATGCTTGAATAAAGCCACTTCAGATATTCTGAATATATATTAGAAAACATAAACTTATCAATATATTTTAACTTAAACTAAGTTTCTGATTTATAATAAAAATAATGGCTGGTGAGTTTACACAATCAATATGTAATCACTATGTTTCTCAGTATTTTAGAACTGATTATAGTCTCTCTTGGGCCTCATCTATAACATGGGTTAAAAGAGGAAAAACAATCTTCCTGCTATTTCAGCTCATGTATTTCTCTGGCACCATTTTTGGAAATAATATAGTAGAATAAGAGTAAGACCACACTTCCTCTGCAGAAGCAGAGGGAAGGTGCCTTGGCTATTTACTATTTATTTTATTACATATTATAAAAGCAATGTGTCATGCTGGTTACCAGTTTCAAACTTCTGTTACATTGGCTCACCTCAAAAATTAATCCATTATTTAACTGCAGTTTGATTTTCTCTTGAAATAGCAACATTGGTAATATGTGGTGAGATGAGTTATGACACTGAAAACTTGTAACACCAGGCTCACTGTAATGCCTTTATCTTAACATTCACCCTCCAGAACATTTCTTAAGATTATAATGTACTTTTAATTACCTACAGAGTGCACCTTGAAAGTTGGCAGGTAAATCAGAAGTGTGTAACTTCATTAGATCTTCTTAGTGTACCAGTAACAGGACACAAGATCCACTGTAAATTGCTGAATGACCACTTGGTGGCAGAGACTGCCAAGATTTCATTATAATATCTAATAACATTTTTTAACTCTCTTTAAGCTTCCTGCCTCTGGCTTTTTTCTTTCTCCAAAATTACTACTACAGTACACTCAGCCTGTCACATTGATGACTGACCTAGAATTCATATTTTTAAGTTAACGTTTATTGAACATGAGTAAGCAGAGGGGAAATGATGTGAATTAAATAAAACTATTTAAATCCCAAGAAAAATAACTCTTCTCCTAGAGTGTTGTGTGAATATAAAATGCAGGATATATGGATCATTGCTCTTTGAAAACACCTTCATCTTTAAACTTGCCTCTTATTTCATTATTCTCTTGTGTTACTTAAAATTCAATACAATCAGAATAGTAATTAAACTATTATAGCTGCTTTGTTTAGCATTTTATTAATGTCTTAAATCAGAAGCTGCTGTCAACTTGCAATTCCAAAAAATTGTACTTTTTTGGATCAGAAGGGAGGGTTCCCAGAAAGTGACGCAGCTTGTGCTCCTATAACCAGATGCCACTCTGGTGAGTGAAATTTCACAAAATTTCAGAAACATTGTTTTTAGGAAAGTTAAAGTTATAGTTAACATGTGTTCATGGCAAACATGAAGCCATTACCTCATGTTTTTCTTGTTTGAGTGAGGGCTCAAAACTACTTCAATAAATAGTTGTCCCTTATTTCTTTTCTGAAGGACCATGTTCTGAAGGAACAAAATTTAAATATATCATCTCTCACTGCTAATTTTTAGCTCAGGAAGATGAAAAAATTCTGTGACACTTGAGCAACAAACTTTCTCAATCCCAAGGCAATTTTTAAATTTAGAATAGAAGTCAAAGTAGATTGTTGAGTTTCTTTTAACTCTCCTTTTTCTTAATTTCTTTCTCCCTTTTATTGGTTTGAGTTTCTCACTCAATGTTTAAAATGCCAATTCTAGTCTGAAACAAGAAATCTATGGATTTTAATCAACAGCCTGAAAGAAAACATCTTCACAATCTTTAGTACTGCATTTAGACATGTCTCAGTAAATCAATTTCTGGTGTACTATACCTTGGACACAGCTATGTAAATTACTTGCTGTTTAGCACTGACAGCATCTGGCTTCATTTTCTGCTAGCAATAATCAGGCAGAGCTGAATCTAGGAGTAGAATTTCCTTCCTTGCCACCCTAATGCTTGTCTTCACACTCACTCCGAAGCTGCTGCTGCTTCTACACTGAGAAGATACAGCAGAACAACCACAGGCTGGGTCTGAACCAGTAAACTCAAGTGTGTGTTAACATTATTGGGCACTGCAAGGCAATGGCTCAGTAAACTTTTACTGTCCTCCCAAGCAGGACTTACACCAGGAACAACCTTCTATCTTCCTAGTCACATTTTGGCAGCTGGAATGGTTTGGGAACAAGAGGTTTCCTACTTTGTGAGGAAAACTACCTGAATAGGGGCAAGCCATTCCTGAATTGGCCTCAATACCCAGATACGCTACCCACATTTCACTAGCACAAACACAGCCATCACGGTCTTGGGTTTGGTCTTGCCAAATCTTTCCTTATCTTTCCACAGCTCATTTTAGCAGCTCCCTGCACAGGTAGCTCCTTGCTCAGCAGTCTTTTTTTTATTTGATTAAGCTCAGCACTAAATGAATCAAAAGACAGAATCCCACAAGTCTGAGAGTGCCTTTGAGAAGATGCCATGACTGCCTCAACAATGCTGAATTGCCAACAGTGGATCAAAAGGTAACACAAAACCACTTTAGCTACTTCTTGGAAGTGCACAGGATGGCAACATCTCAGACAAAGTCAGCTCCATAGCATGTGACAGCCCAAAAGGTAACTAAAAATGTAATCATCTGCCAGCATCTGCTACAAAACCTGAGAAATTAATAAATATGACCCAGACGCTTTATGTTTTTCAAGGTAAAAGGGGTTTTTTTTCTTTTCTTTTTTTTTTATTTGATTTGCAGTTTTATAGCTGCTTTGGCTGGGGAGTAATCACATTTCATTTAGGATTAGCTATACTAAAATCTGCACTGAGTGTAAAGCATTAATATTTGAAGAGTTAGAATTAATTCAGGGTTAGGAAGAAATTTGATAAACAATGTTTGTATCCCTACAGCTCTCCTTCAGAGGAACTGCTGTAAAAGCTGACAAACCTGCTACTGTTTTATGCATAACTGGTAATTATTACACTTTGCACCTTTCTAGAAACATGCTAGAAAACATGAATTTCTAGGTTTGAACAGAATGATAAAAATACGTCTTCTTTCCTTAGGCTGTACAAATGGGACTTATAAGAGTACCTGTTTTATGGGAACATAAATTTCATGCTAAAATGTCATTAAAACAGGCTTGTAACCTACATATGTGCTTCTCAAATTCACAGAGTAGGTGAATTAGGAAAAGAATCATTTGTTATTTTCCACCACCATTCAATTTTAAGTTTATATGCGTCTCCTCAAATGCACAATATTTTAGTGATGACTTTATCACTCACAGAGGTTTTAAAATGGGGTTGCATCAGGCAGTTTGATGAAAAGTTTTGCAAATTTTAGATTAATTAAAAACCTGAGCAAATGCAGTATCATTTCTGTCAGGTCTTAAATACATTAGGATTAGTTTTCCCAGATAAAATGAAGTGAGATCTGTGAAACACTAGAAAAATTACCGGTAATAGACAGACGAGACATGTGAACTTAATAACAATTTTGATTTTGGTGACAGTGTTTGTAATACCCATATTTGATTTCATAAACCATGTAAACTTACCCAGAGGCACAGGATTTTTCCCTAAAGCTCCATTTTTTCCTTCTAGGATTGTGAGCATTTTTTCTCTTTTACTCTTCAACTAATAAGTGTGAAAAATCCCATTGGTGGTCACACTGGTGACAGAGAACTGACAGATGCATGTAAATTCCTTACTGGCTCCCAATCTAATGACTAATAACTCTTGACTATAGACTCAAGAACTCCTAACCTTGAACAGGCCTCTGCTCAGACCACAGCCCATTTTAAAAAGGGGCTTAAATTTCCATTGAAGAAAATTTTGTTTTGCCATCATGACAAATCCTAACTTTCTCTTTTTTGTATATGTTAGCATATACTCACCTTTCTACTCACTACATCTGATCACCTGCCTTGCACAACTCTTCCTCCCTATCACTTTACAATAGTGCTAGAATAGTGCCAGTCTTTACATTTCCAATACCACCTTAACATTCCATGTTCTTCTAAAGCAATTGATTTGATTTATACCAAGACAGAGCAGGAAAAAAATACACTGACTACAAACTCTTTAAGCAAATCCAATGAATCAAATCAAGTGCTTTTTACCGAAGCTGTGTAAGTAAAACAGGTACAAAATATTTTACAGTAAAAGCAAGAGGCACTTTCAGTGAAAGCAGAGACAGGCTACCAAGGGGCAACTTAGAAACAGGCATGTGAGAGTGGCATTAGGAAAGTCAAAGCTTGCTTTAAGCAGACATTTGCAAGGGCAGTGAGAACTTCTATTGCTGTAACAGCAATGTAAGGCAGACCAAGGAAAATGCAGACCTATTGCTCAGTGGGGAAAGGGATCTAAGTGACACTTGGATGAAGGAAAGAATGAGGGACTTGATGTCTTTTTTGCCTCAGGCTTCATCAACAGTCTCTCAGGCTTCTGTGCTTAGTGAAGGAATTCGAGGAGACAGGAAGAATCTGGCCCAGGCAACTCCAGAGTGCTACATCCACAGGTAGCTACATCTGAGAGAGCAGATGCACCCCTTGCAAATATGGTATCACCTCTGAAAGACCATGGGTATTGGGAGAGGTCTCCAAAAGCTGGAGAAAGGCAAATGTCAGATCCATCTTCAAAAAAGGTCAAAATTATGATTTGAGCAGCCCTGGGCCACTCAAGCTCCCTTCAGTAACTGGCAAAATAATGGAATGAAAAATGAAACTCCTTGGAGCCCATGCAAGAACAGATGGTGACTGGAAAAAGCAGGTGTGTATTTATGAAAAGTAAAATCCGTCTGACCATCTAGATGGCATTCTGAGATCTGACTTGCAGATAAGGGGAAAGCAGGAAAGGTCATTGCTCCTGAACTTTAGCAAGGATTTTAACTATTCTATTCTATTCTATTCCATTCCATTCCATTCCATTCCATTCCATTCTCCCCCATTAGTGACTGACTTCAGTATGAATTAAGCACGTTGAGAAATTCATGAGTAAAGCAGGGCAATAATAAAAATGAAGTTAAAAATTGGCTTTATCTTCTAAAATTAGCAGTCAGTATATAAAAGATATAATTACCTTGTTCATCTCTGCATCTTCCTGAAAGCTTTTCTTTTGGCACAAAAATGGTTTAGAAATACATTTTTTGATTCTAATTAGGAGATACAGCAAAGATTTTGGGCTTGGCACTAAGTTGAAGGGTACTGGAAGAGTTCTCCCTTCTTCAAAGTAAGAAAACCAAAGTTTAGCCCTTGCAAATTTCCATTCTACATCAGCATCATCCTGTAAAACAGAAGCAAGCAGTTAAGAAACTGATAATACCACTTTGACTGTTGAAGATGCTCTAGCTAAACTTTGTGTGTGTTTTAAGTGTAAGAGGCTGAAGTAAATCTCAAACAGATCAAGATCTATGAAAACCAAAATTTCCATGAATGGAATTGTTCTTGTTAATCCATTTAAAATAATGAAATTGCAGAAGAACAGAACAGATTTAATTTAAACATTGTTTATTCCAGAGTGAGTGCTAATAGTCTGCAATACAGGATTACAATGACAGACTATTACTAGTCTATAGACTCTGTAACTTTAAACATGAAATTAAAAAAGATGAGGTGATTCTTACCTAATTCCTTCCATTTGCTGGAATATATGATTAAACCAGATATACTATCATCACCATGGTTTATGTTTGTCATTTATGATCACCAAAACACTTTATTTCCCTCTGCAAAGTTTAAGAGGGTTTTCTGCAGAAAGGACTGACATCAGATCAAGGTCATGACTCAATATTGCTGTACTTGTTTTTAGAAACTGTTTTGTCCAGTCACTGTATTTTTAATGCTCCAAACCTGATAGATTTGCCCTGTGGCCTCCTGATCCAGAAGAACGTGAATGTCCCCAGACAATGCGTTGCTCTTGCTCTAGATTGACAATGCTACGGCCCCCAGTCAGAGCCCAGAATATGGGACCAAAGTGGAGTCAAACCTGAGTTTGCAGCTTTGGCAGGAGCATCCCCTGGGAAAGTCAGGGATGGCTCAGCTCCTGGAGATCTGCTATTTCCTAAACAGTGATAAAGACTTAGCCCTCTGTTTTCCATGGAATGCAAAAGGTCATGCTGGATTTCAGCAGCCCTGCTGATTATTTTGCCAAGTAAAGTTTTGTTCACTGCAGAGGTCTGCAGCAACACTTTGTTTCAATGAAAGAAGAATACAGCATGTTGGAGACCTGCCTGCAAGGCCGAGGCACAGGAAAGAGAACATCCTTGCAGCAAGAAGGACACTAATCAAATAATTACAAATGAGGCAAATGAAAGATTCACAAAGTCACACCATGTAGCCGTTACTCTTCAGGAACATAACCCAGCTCACCAATAGTTTCTTATTCCAGTCTAGTTCTTACTATTGCAAGCACATGCAGCCAAGTAATTGCCAGGTATTTTATAATAAAAATGAACAGTGGAATGAATATTTTCTTCCAAAATATTGCAAAAGGTTTTCCAGTACTTGTCTTAAGTCAGATGTCTGAGACAATTAAATCCTAAATCAGGAGCCTGAGACAATTAGTTGTAACAGTTAATAGGGTAATATTTTATCATAAATGCACTTTTTACCTCAATTTCCTGGAATGAACTGTTGATCATTGCGATAAGCATGTTCAGTAAGACGATGACCATGGTAACATTATAGACTCCATAAAGAACATAACCAATATTTTCAATAAATTTGTGTTTATAATTGATAACAACTGATTTAACTTCTGAGAGTCCAAATATAGCCCAGAACAATGTTTTGAAACTTTCTTCAACACTAAAAGAAGAAATTGGACACATGCATAAGTTATTGAAGAAAAGCTGTATATTCTTATTGTAGAAATTGCCAGTTATCATTTTCATACAGTGTACAAATTTTTCCATTATCATAATGTTGAACTCCACCTCAGTGCATAAAAGTAGAGTGTCTTATTTCATGGGTACAGGCTACTTCATAACACAAAATTCCTAATACTTAGGATTGACAAAAAAAAATCTGATTCATATCAGATGGTTTTAGGAATCATATATCCATCCTCAAAAGGACATTACAATGATTCACTTGTTAACTACTTTAATCTACATGCTACAAGCTTGCTGTTAATATGAAAGTAAATTTAAAAAATAATTAACCTGTAAATGCTTTATTTAAATTGCACCATTAGTTCACTTACTGGGATTTGTTTCACCATCAATATGACAAATATTATGAAACTATGAAGAAGACAGCATATCTGATGGCAAATCATCAGTTTAAAAAAAACCAAACAAACTAGTTGTAAGGCCCATAGTCTTCCAGTTGAGTTTTTACTATCCCACAATCCCAGGGTGAAGCCATGGTGTGGGAATAGTAACTTTTTTTTCAGGTCAGTTAATTTAAATACATGTATTTCATCCTAATCAGTTTATAAATAAACTAAGTCCAAACCTCTGAGGTACTTTTTCCTATATATCTCAATCTGTTTGAAGACTTATTTTCTCTTACTTTGATAAAGAGATCTCAGTTCCCCACATCCAAAAATACAGTAGCATTGCAAAAAACATTTAGTAGTTTATTGAGTTATTGTTAAGACAATAAAGGTTGCAGTTTAACCAGTTGTACTTACGTTGTGAATGCTTCGTTTTGTTTTGCCCCCAGATAGTAGGAGTAGAGATTAAACATGCCTATCATGAAAGCCACAAAGACCATGATAAATATCACCATGAACTTGAAGATGTCTTTCACGGTTCTGCCGAGCGATATCTGCAGCGGTCCAAAGCTCTCATTAGCTGGTAAGATGTAGGCTATCCGTGAGAAACTCAACACCACTGCAATTGCATACAGCCCCTCAGAAATGATCTGAGGATCAGATGGGTCCCAGTTTATTCTGGCTGGAAACAAAAGGGGAGAATTCCTGTCAGGGTAACATGTGCTCATCTATGAGAGTCTTTCTGGACCACCTGCTGCCAGTGCTCTGCCTAATGTAGCCCAGGTTACCACTGGCCTTCTTTGCTGCACAGGCCCATGGCTGGCTCATGTTCAACCTGTTGTCCATCAAGTTATGTTTGCTAGCCTATGAGAAAGCCTGGCATTAAATATTCACTGTTAATATTATCCATACACAGATGGTCTCCAAGCAGACTTCTGCGTACAAGCATATATGAAAAAATGCCTTAACTAGTTGCTTTTAGGATTTATGTGAAATTATAACTTTCCAGTAGAATTTATAAGACTACAACTTAATGTGTTTCAGAATATATACATTTTAATTGCTCTGCTTTTCTGCAGTCTGGATAACTCAAAAATGCAACCTTTTCAGAAATAGTATCTGAAGAACAGAATAGAGACAGAAACTGATGTAATTCAGTAGCTAGAGAAAAACATCTAATAATGGTAAGAGAGATGTGGTGGTGTTGAGAGTGAACACAAGTCAACAGTGCTTCATTTTTACTCATTTGGGTGAAATATCTTCTAGGACTTCCCAAATATACCAAACAAGTTTATTAAAATTTTTATCTCTTACTGGTAAAGAGAGTGGATTGAGAAATGCTAAAGAAATATAATAGAGTCCCTGAGCAAATAATATATAAAAGATGTGTTGGCTTTGCTGGCAAAGCAGGTTTAAGAACTTCCTGCATCTCACTGCTCAGTTCTGTCCCCGCATTACAGTACATTCCATTCATGGTTGCACCACAGACTGGTTTGCAGGACAGTATTGTATAATTGAATAGATTAAAATGATCTGGAAAAGAGGTAGGTGACAGTGAGTTTATTTTGATATTATATCATTTCAGTGCTGTCTAGAACTGTCTACAAAAAGATGTACAAACACAGTCAAGGGAACTATGATCCAATAGCATAATCATAGAATCACAGAATCATAGAATCACAGATTCATAGAATCATGGAATATGCTGAGTTGGAAGGGAACCCATGAGGTTCATCAAGTCCAGCTCCTGGCCTTGCACAGCACCATCCCCAGGAGTCACACCAGGTGCCTGAGAACATTGTCCAAACACTTCTTCATCTCAGACAGGCTGGTGCTGTGACCACTTCCCTGAGGAATCTGTTCCCGTGCCCGAACACCCTCTGGGTGAAGAACGTTTTTCTAATATCCAACCTAAACCTCCCCTGACTCCACTTCAGGCCATTCTCTCAGGTCCTGTCACTGTCACCACAGAGCAGAGTTCAGTGTCTGCCCCTCCTCTTCCCCTCACAAGGAAGCTGCAGACTGCAATGGGGTCTCCTCTCAGTCTCCTCCTCTCCAGGCTGAACAGACCCAGTGACCTCAGCTGCTTTTCATATGACTTCCCCTCCAGATCCTTCACCATCTTTGTTGCCCTCCTTTGGACACTCTCCAATAGTTCAGTGTCTTTCTTACATTGTGGCACCCAGAGCTGCCCCCAGCACTGGAGCTGAGGCTGCCCCAGCTCAGAGCAGAGGGGACAATCCCCTCCCTTGCCCAGCTGGCCATGCTGTGCCTGATGCCCCCAGGACAGAGTTGGCCCTCCTTGCTGCCAGGGCACTGCTGGCTCATGTTCAATTTGCCATAGGGATAAGAAAGAGAAGGAGTGGGAATTTCTTCAGTACTACATTGTGAAACTATGGTATTGGAGACTTATTAAAAGAAAATAAGTTGATTTTGGCCCAAGAAGTGTGCAATCAACTCACCCAAGGTGTAGTATTTTATGTTGGGCTCCAGTGTTGGACTTGTCAGATCTTTCATATTTGCATCAACGATGTTCTGGGCTCTGGATGCATGCCAAAATGCCATAAACCTTGCTATAAATGATGCTGCAAAAATTGCTAACATACCAAAATCAAGCATATTCCATAACTCAAACAGGTATTCCTTTGGACCTTGAGACCAAATTTCTTTACATTCAGACCATATCATGCCTGTGTAAGACAGAACAGAGAGAACAGTATGTTCTTTATTCTTCATGCTTGTTTTATATTTTTATTATATTCAGGACATGGTGTTGGTTGCAGTGAAATTCAAAACTATTCTGATCAGTTGGAGTTCAAACACAAAATGAAATCCTTGGACCTGCTAATTCATATACATTCTGAGACTTCTTTCATCTGAGTAATAATAACCATCTTTCAGTCTGCTTTTTCCTGTAAAACTACAGAAGCTTTCCAAGAGAGGAATGGGATGTGAGTATTACCATCTGTTACAGACACAGGAAGAGATGAGAAGAGCAGAAATACTCTGGCATGAACATATAGTGGTGGTAGAGCTAAAGCACAACTCAAATTTCCTATCTGCCATTACCCTGGGCACAATCTCTCTTATATATGTGACAAATGATCATGAAAGTAAGACTCAGACCTATTGCTTCTTCCACAGGACAAAGGTATCTGTTTGATTCCTAACTACTGTCCCTTAGTAATAAAAATAAAAGTACAGTATCAGCTTATAACAGCTTTTTTATTGTGAAAATCCTTTTTTCTTTTCAGGATAAAAATTATATAATTATGTAGCACAATTCTAGGATTCTAAAGAGAGTTAATAACTGAATGGAATAATGTCACTAATTTTTACACTTATCAAATTGAAAGTACTTTTCATCTTTTTCAGATAAGGACAAGAACAATGTCAATTACAGTAGCTAAATTCAATGCCACATCTGTATGCATGAACCAATTTTTCATAAACTGTCTTATGCATGACACTGATATAAAAATAGACTGAATTAGCAAACTAGAATTCAAATTGAGAAATTATTATTTACCTCTTTATTACCAGATGAAAATATTGATATTTATAGATTTTGGAAATCGAAGTGCTATATTATTCCTATAATACACAATGATAATAGTTTATAAACAGCTTTACAATTAAATAAATAAATAAGACCAAGGTCTTTTAAAGCTATAAGAATCAATTGGTATACAAATTTCAATCACAGTGAGATCATAAATGCAAAATACTTCAAATGCCTAAGTTCTTGAATGGATAGCTTGAGTTTAACTCTCACATATTACTGACTTAACTAACAGCCAGAACCAAATTCCTTAGAATATTTGGGCATCTAAACCCTACCAGACTAAAAGGTAGTAGACTTGTAACTTAGAATCTGACATCTAAAATATTTTGGAAGAGCTGTGCTCAAGTTCTTATGCTTAAGAGTTTTACATCACCAAGTTGAATGGATCACCTCAAAGTACTACTCAATAGCAGTCATTTCATTCCTGAGTTGGGATGGAAAAATCTGCCATTGAATCTTCAGGGATCTATATTCTTCTCTGTTGTCACTAATATATTCAGCTAAACACTATTAGTTCTGCATGCTTGCAAAATAAGAGAATAAGAGACAATTTGACACAAAAAAATCTTGGCTCATCATGTAAAAATCATGCTTCTTGGAAGATCACACTGTGACTCAACCACCCCAAAAACTGGTAGACACTTTGCTTTGATATTCATAAAACTGAATTAAGTCATATTCAGAAAAAATATATTTCACCTAAATACTCAGTCTGCATGTTTGTGATCAACTAGACACATGAAGCCTGTTGCCATCCAATAAAAAACACAAGGCTCATGTGGGAATGCAGACAGCTGAATAAACTCCCTTTGTTGCATTTTTTACACAAAACATTAAAAGGAAAGGATTCAGTTGGGTTCAGCTTCACTTGTAATCATAGCAAGACAAATTTAAGCAAAAATTTTTACCTATTACCCAAGAAATAATAAGCATCTCCATCCACGAGAAACAGGAGGTTTTCATCCTAAAAAGCTGTTTTACATTGTCTGTTGTTTCATTAGGTCGGAGTTTGGTGCCATCAAACCTGTCAGCTGCATTCATGACAAGCAGACCAAGAAAAATGGTGAAAGAGGCTGCATGGGCTACAAACTTCATAAATGGTCCACGCATTATCCTCCCCAGCTGCAACAGAGATTAAGAAACACAAGGATATTGCACTGACTGATTCCAAAGAAAATATATCTAAAAAGAGCAGTCACACAGACAACCATAGATTTCAAAAACACAAAGCAACATACATTTGAAAACGTTTGTATACTATAACACCCTGTTCACAGTCATCTTTAGAAGTTTCTACTGATTTGCTGTTTTCAGAGGACTAATCTATCAGTTTCACTGTTAGGATATCAGTGATAGATTAACAGTGAAACTGAAATGAAAAAATATAAAATGTATATTTTAACTCAGTGATTTGATATAATACTGTAATTATTTTGTGCCATCCAGTTCTATTATAGATAATCAAGAGAAAAACCTATTACAGTTTTTGAATTTCTTAATACTAGCCAGCTGCATTGTGAGGTAAGACAGAAAATAAGATTTTGACGTGCTTACTAAAAGCATTATCACTATGAGTGATTTATGAAGAAAAGAATTCTCTTTCCTGACTGATGTAATACTCAATTTAGCACAGTTTTCCCAAATTATTTTCTTTTTTAAAAAAAGTCATGACATCTCAAATGGTTATATTTGTAGTTCTGTAGAGCCTTAATTTCTTCCTGACTTGTACAATGGGAAAGTTCTCAGCTTTGTAATGTCTACAAACAACTTAAAAATGGTGGTTTTTTTTAAAGTGCAACACTTTAAAAACCTAAAAGTTCCATACAAACTCACATGAGGTTGAACTTTTAGCAATTCTTTATTTTTGAGAGAGCCTGTATTAATACTAAAAGTCTTAGCTTGTCCACTTAGTTGGCAGCTGCAGAGAAGTACTTTTTAATTTTAGACTGGCTGCATTTGTATATGACAAATAAATCACCGATAAAGGAAAATAACAAGTAGGTAAGTCACTGCTAGGGCAGAAAATTAATTACTGAAATGTGTCGTATCTCAAGGTATTTTAAGAGAAAACTATTCATAAAACCCCTAGTCACAATACTAAAAAGTGAAAATAATGTAACTGATTTTTATTGTCTAAATTGAAAGGCATGAAAAAATATGGCAAAACTTAAAAGGCTACAGAGTTCAACATGCTAGATTTGTGGATCTCGTACTGCAACATGTTGAACAATCCTTGTAAGAAGCCATTTGTCCCTCTAACATACATTCAAGGGAAATTTTCCAGTAGTGTCTGCTCAAAAGGGATACTGGCCAACTGAGACAGGGGTTCAACAGAAAATTCAGTGAGGTCAGAAACTGTAACCCATCTTATTGGAAAGGTTTTCCATGCTATATATAAACCAAACCAGATATATTGGTAGCATCCAATCCCAGATGGTGCAATTGCAAATGAATGCAGGGAAGGTCGTGTAACTGTTTTGAAGGCCTCACGAAATANTGGCCAACTGAGACAGGGGTTCAACAGAAAATTCAGTGAGGTCAGAAACTGTAACCCATCTTTATTGGAAAGGTTTTCCATGCTATATATAAACCAAACCAGATATATTGGTAGCATCCAATCCCAGACGGTGCAATTGCAAGTGAATGCAGAGCAGGTCATGTAACTGTTTTGAAGGCCTCACGAAATATGATATTAGCACTGTCTTGACTTTTAGCTATTTATTTTTAATA
This sequence comes from Pycnonotus jocosus, assembly GCA_013400435.1. Taxonomy (NCBI): domain Eukaryota; kingdom Metazoa; phylum Chordata; class Aves; order Passeriformes; family Pycnonotidae; genus Pycnonotus; species Pycnonotus jocosus. Next base: position 16,465 of record VWYP01031341.1, read on the forward strand.
ATGAAAAAGAAAATTGCCTTTGAGATGACTGGAATCAACCCACAGCTTGAATGTAGTTTCTGATCTGATTAGATCTGAATCAATGGCGAGTATCCCCTGCATCTGCCTGCTAAGGCAAGAACTAAATGAAAAACTGTTTGACTCATTGTTTATAAAGTAGGATTTCCTCAAGGCAACACTTGGTCAACCATTGTAACTTAGTTTACTTCATATTGCAATTAACATAATACATTTACCTGTCTTAATTACGATTGTCTGAACATGCAACCTTGCTGCCATTCCATTCTAACTTGGCTTTAACAACAACACGTTTCTGAAGTATTACTTAAGTTTGTCTTTGTCATAACGGAATTTATGTGCAGAGGAGTTATCAGAAGGCCCTGACAAGGTTTCCCAGGCTGACCTTACTGCAAGGAGCAATCCAATAGGCCATGGAGAGGAAGGGCAGTCCGACCGCAACCGCGAGGACAACCAGGAACTTCACTGCCATCGTCTGCTGCCGCAAACCCGACAAATTCTCATACCAAATCGAGAGGAGCTGCTGCTGGCAGTTTGGATGTGCTACAAACTAATAATAATGATTTTTAAAAAGAAGAACAAAATCAATACTGCTATCAGAATAACTTCTGTTAAAATACAGCCATAGGAAGTCTATTAAGAATGCTTGACTAGTGAAAAGGCAGCTTATGTTCAAAAGAGCATTAACAGGGATATAAGAAAAACTGTTTTGATAAACCAAATCTCCCAGCAAACAGGCACGTTGCCATCAGCAATAAATAATTTAACTTTTAAAAACATATTGATTAACACTATGTTCCATCACAAACTATTAATTTCATCTAAGGTGAATTTATCTGGGCATACTCTTTATGTTTCTGCCATTTATAATTTTAATTTTACTGCTTCACAAATTCCAACACTTTAAGTTTTGTTCTGCAAAAAACGTTACATAATCTTCACTTAGAAAAGAAAGAATATGTCCTATTTTCACATGTTAACACAGAAAATACCATTTTTCTCAGCTGGCATAAGAAAACAGCTGTCACATTTGCAGGAAATCAGAAGAGGATTATTTATAACTTGGTTCTGAAACCATTTGGACAAACTGCAAAACTGAGAAATCTGTCCTATAAGGCTCTTTGTGTCCTCTGGACAGTATAAAAAGCAGCTTACAAAGGTAGATATTAAAAAATAGTAGATTCTTGTGCATTGTGCATTTTTAAATCTAGATCTATAAATAAAAATTTAATTGAATGTAATTTTTTTTCTAGATCTTTTTTCTATACTTAAAAGATGACTGGCTGAAGGTACAAGAAATGTCTTTATTGAGATAAAAGAAAGTGTTGCAAGAAAGTTCACATTTGCAGAAGCATTAAGACTCAAACAGTATGGAAGCACCCAAGCTCAGTGTAATCTGTTCTCTTCAACAGCTGTTTCAGCTCTCTTTCAGTGACTGTAGCTTGGCAAGTGTTTGCAGGGTTGTGTTCATATATTGGTTCAGCCAAAACGTTTTTTTTCCTTCCCTTCATGAACACATAAATACACCTCACATATAAATTTTTTGTGTGTCTCCCAGGCATGTGAACTCAGTTTTTGTAAAAATTTAGGGTAATATGCTTTTGAAGTATACCTTTTATCTGTGTCTTCTCGATCCTTGATTGTAAAAACTTCACCACACAAATCATTTCTCCCTGGTTGACACAAGTCACCTAGAATTTCACAACCTATATTATCCAAGACAAGGTCCCTGGGAAATTCCAATGTTTTTGCAGCTACAAGCTCAGCTGGTTTCACTGAACACTATTCAGATGGAGAGCAGAGTATTAAACTGACAGTAGAAATGAAAGCAAGCCAAAGAAGGGCAAATAATTCCTGTAGTTGGCACTGCCTAAAGCCTGCTTTCTCCTGAACTAAGAACCACAGTACTGATGTTCCTAGGTTGTGTCTCTGATCCCTCTGTACAGACACAAACACAGTTTCTGTGAGACATGCAATTTCTCCAGGTTTTCTCAAATTTCTGAGCAAGACACAACAGCTTGCAAAAACCTGTATCAACATTTATGATGTAGTGCACTGGGACTGATGTACTATTCTCTAGCTTTTATTAAATCTTATGGTTTTCCAGGTTTCAGAACTAGTACAAAACTTTTTTCCATTTTTTTCCTTTAAAAAACAGATTTAAAATAAAAATGTATATTAAAAAGAAAATCTTGCACATAGCTACAGATTATTTTAGTTTTAGAGTGCTCATTGCTCATTGTGACCAGTATTCACCTCAAATATCTGCTTCTTGTTTATATTACAAGTGAGGATTCTTTTGACTGTAAAACCACTGTGCCCAAAGGGCCTGAATATTCATTTCAGTGTTGCAGGCTACCAAAACATAAAATTTAACAATAGCACAATTTCATACCACCATCACGACACACCTGTTTGATCAACATAATTGCTTACTTTTTTAACTTCATACTTGATGGCGAGTTTTAAGCGGCTGAGGCTGGGACGACCATGCTCTCCATTATTATGGCTCATCTCTACATCACCATTCAAAATAGCTTCCACTTCTTCTGTATTTCTGCACAAATCAAGCAATCCAACTACAAAATCTTTGCACTGCATAGACAGTTTCTTGTAATCATTCTAGAAAACAGAAGCAGAAATAAAAATACTTGGTGCTTAGGTCCGACATGACAGAAGCAATTCTACATTCCACCTACACCTCTGTGAACATGAATAGCTTCTCTGCATCCTTGTTAAGGGTTTTTTTTTTTTCCCAAATGTTCAGGAAGTGGGGTTCATCTCACCTTGGTTGTCTTGCACATCTACATTATCAATTTTCACACCTGAGTCACTCCTCTAGACATGCTTTAGAGGAAATTACAGTAGAAAAAAAAAAAAAACCACCAACCCAAAACATTTTCAGAAATGTTTTATGACACATTTTAATGACCAGTTCAAGTTGAGATGTATAGCACAGGGGAAATTTTTCTATTCACTGTCACATCATTTTCTAGAAAAGATTTAGAAAATTGCACTGTAGAGATTTCAATGTGACAGAATGATCATCCTACACAATACATCTAAAGAAATTCTTAACCCTAAGAATTGCATAAATAAACTGAATTTTCTAAGGCCTAGAATTATTCTTGCAAACTTTGGCTTTCCCTTTTTCCAACATCTATTCTAGCTTGCAAACACAAGGTTTGACTGCTGTTCTCCAGCAACACTGCCAGCAGTGGTACAGCCTGTGTGGTGATGGCACATCTCTGACTGCAGCTCTGCTCTAGCTCAAGGATCTCACAAGAGACTTCACTGTGTGAGCCAAAACGTTGCCCTGCAACTGGAGCTTTAGTTACTTACTGCTTTAACTAAAAAGTGCTCTCCTTGGGCACTGTCTTCCAAAAGATGTAAGTCAAACCAGAAAACAGTATTTTGATCATTGCAATCTGCAGTTCATTAACCACTCCTTACATGCAGCTGTGTTTGGATCATAAAAGTTGGATACAGCTGGGCAGACAGGGAGTTGAGCATAGATGTGTATCTAAAGCTAAAAATAACCTCACAAGAGTTTTACTCACACGTGTGTCAACAACTTCTGCTATTTTTGTGATTTCTGCTCCTTTTAATGTCTTAAAAACATGAAATTACTGTAGATTTTTTCTTAAACAAAAGAATGGAAGGAACCTCCAACCACCCCACACCACACAGGACTGCTCATGTAGCCTCTGTGGCATGTTCAAAGTAATTTTCTACAAATGCTTTTATTACACTGACGTATCTCCCCCTCTTCCAGTCTATTATTCAGGGTATTTCCCCTTCTTCCACTCTTAGTCTCTAGTTAGTCCCTTTTCTTTAAATACTTCCTTCATACCAACTGCCATCTAATGCATCCATTACTTCATCCTGGAAGAGAATGAGCATACAGGATACCCTAATTTATTTGCTGAGGGTGTACCTCATGCATCTTTGTGCTTTATTACCCACAACACTACAATAACAGTTTGTTACTTGGATATATTAAAGGATTGCATCCAAGTTTTACACTTCACTTTGCTTAGATGGATGCAAACAGACAAATATTTACAGACACTATTTTACATCTACATAAAACTACTACTGATTTATTTTTTTAATAATACAACATAAACAAGGTAACTCAGATCTGTCATAAAAGCAAAAGGCACTTTGATGCCATTTATCTACAAAGACATCAGAAGCTAAATACCAAAACTAATAATTTCCTGTCATTCTGAATAACTTATTATTGCATTATTTGTTTTTCCTCCATTCAGATGAATAACAGGAGAGGTTAACCAAAATCCTGACTTCTGGCACTACAGAAAGATGTTTTTTGAGAGTAATATTTCACCTTCTGTTTGGCTTTCACTTTTGTGCAGAAGCTAAGATTCAGTACTCAGTATTTTTAACACATGAATTTCCTCTTCCAAATGAAAGGCAAATTAGCCATTTTAAATTCACAGACAAACGAGAAACACAGAGGCAACTACCCATCCCTCTCTGATTAGGTACCAACTCTTCCAAACTGGTATTTGACCCCTGAATATCAATATAAAAAACCCAAATAACTTTCAATAAACATAAGAACAATATCAATTGGCCTTCATAATAACTTATGAAGCATTGTAATATATTAATATGTGTATTTTTTCTGGTAGAAGATAGGTACATATACCCATCCTCACACACATTCTTCATCAGTATTTTCCAGCTGAAGTGACTGACACCTGACATGCAGTTTCAAAACAGTATGTGAAGAAACCATCACTCTACAGGGGAATTATCCCCTCTGAATTTAGGTTTGTACACAGTACCACAGTATGTATTAGCACCCTGTAAATTCATCCATAAAATCCATTGGTTTATTTTCTCATTTGCAAATGCAATAAAACAGCCCCCCCTTCCATGGAATACTGTCACAGCTGTGAGCAGTGGCGGTAGCCAAGATGAAAAGTTCTCGGCAGTCAGGTTATGGCAAACGAGCTTTGGGAAACTGAGCAGTGCCCATCACTGCCTCCACCTCAGCTGTGGCACAGGCAAAGTCAGCTGAAGGAAGAACAAAAATTAAATGATAGCAAAAATGATCGATACACTCTTCAATGTCTCTTGTCAGACATACAAATAAAGCTCCCCCTCCCTGGGTCTCGCATCTCCTACAATTTACGTGAGCCAATGGGGCAATTTGTTTGACTTATTTTCAAAAATGGACAAAGGCACGAATAATGAGTTCTCCTTTACTGCATGTTGTAAACTTAGTGATTAAAAAAAAGAAATCCTGAGAAACTTTAGATGTTAGTTAGAAATTAAATTAGAGATGGAGGCTCTAAAAAGAATCAGCACAGAATTCTGCAGTAAAGCGTGCGTGCTTTATTCTCTGCATGTGACAACATTGGTTCAGGGCTCCTTAGCAGTTTAGGAAAAAAGCAAATTGTGCCAATTTCACAACACCAGTGATGAGGGAACAGTGCTAGTTGCTCCATGCTGCAGAAGGAAGGTGATGATTTGGGGTGAACAAGGATGAAAGGAAGGCGATGATGTGATGATGTGGGGGATGAGGAGCTGGGGGAACAATGCTGGTGGCAGAGGGGTGACAGCAAGAGTAGCACTCTGAAAGTAGTCACCTGCCCTTAGTGCTCGTGGCAGCTGCAGACTGTCTTGGGGTGCCAAGTAAGACAGCAAGCAGGTTCTCCTCACTCTGAAAACCTCAGCTGAATAATCCCTGCTTTATCTCTGACCATGCAGAAGGAGACCACAGCCAGGAGACCAGGAGAGCATCACCACAGCTGCATCTCCCAGAAGAAAGGGTCTTTTTTCACACAGTCCCCTCTGAGCAGTCACAGGCTCCTGCTGGCCCCCAGACTGTGCCTGGGATGAGAATGCTCTCAGGATGCAGGCTGACACTGAACCCCATGGATGAGATGCAGCAGTGCTCCAGACCACGTCCTGGTTCTGCTTGCTGAACTGAAGAGGCCAAGATCAGAAATATGGATACTGCTATACCAGAACTTAGGATTTCAAAGTGGGATGTAATGTTGGATTTAGGTGTCACAGCAGGTAGCTAAATACATTATTCCCCTTTCAAAGGTAGCCCTTATGCCTTCAGTGCTTCACTCTTTCTCTAACAGGTGATGTTACTTTTCCTTTAGAAAAGCTGACAATAGCTGTTGTGAAGACTTGGGTCTCATTCCTGTAATGGGGGTTGTATAAATAAGAAAAAAAATAAGCAAAACCCAACAGAAAATTAGACTTTGAGATGACAAACTGAATTTTTCTCCTCACCAGAAAAGCAAATTTGGACAATCTTATTAGCGGGATTACTTTACAGAAAACAGTAATATATCTATGTTTAACTTAAAAACGCATTTTCCATTTCATCCCTTTAAACAATAAATCAGTCAGTTGCCATTATAGTTGCCATGGACTTTATAATAAATGCTAATCTTATCCATTTTGAGCAGCACTGGGCCACAGCTGTTTCTCTCAAAACTTCAGGCTACATTTCTGCAGGACAACATTTGTCATATATCATCTACATCTTTATGTACATAGTAAAGAGATTTGCTCTTAGGTGGGCAAACCATTGAGATTACAGAAAGCATGAACACCATCTCCAAGTATATAAAAATATTCTATATAATATCAAACTTTGTAAAGCTGAACACTAAGCCATGTCCTGCACATGTGTTGAAGCCATCTCAAGTGCAAGTACAAGCTGGGCAGAGAATAGATCAAGAAAATCCATGGGATGCAGGACAGAGAGTGCTGTGGATGAAAAACTCAATATGAGCCAGCAATGCGAGACTGCATCTTAAAGAATCAACTGTGTCCTGGGCGCATCCACAGCAGCGTGGGCAGCAGGGCAGGGAGGGGATTCTGCCCCTCTGCTCTGCTCTGCTCAGACCCCACCTGCAGGGCTGCATCAGGCTCTGGAACCCCAAGCATAAGAAAGAGGTTGAGGAGGAGCAAGACCAGAGGAGGCCAACAAAGGCAGAGGGCTGGAGCACCCCTCTCATGCAGACAGGCTTAGAGAGCTGGGGCTGTTCAGCCTGGAGAGAGAAGGCTCCAGTGAGACCTCATAGAACCTTACAGTACCTAAAAGGACTCCAAGAGAACTGGAGAGTGACTTCAGATAAAGGTCTTCAGGGACAGGACCAGAGCCAATGTCCTTAAGCTGAAGGAGCACAGGTTTAGACTACATATTAGGAAAAAAAAAATTTCTTTACTATAAGAGAGGTAAGGCACAGAAATAGGTTGTCAGAGGACTTTCCATCCCTGGAGATGTTCAAGGCCAGGTTAGATGGAGCTCTGAGTAACCTGGTCTAAAGGAAGGTTCCCTGCCCTGGCAGCAGGGTTGGAACTACATGATCTTCAAGGCCACTTAAAGCCTAAACCATTCTATGATTCTGTGACACAAAACTAAATTAAATGGTCTTCAGAAAATCCTGAAGATCTCAGAATTACTCAGGAAGCCTGAATTAGTTATTTTTTTGGTACAGAAATATTTCTGTGTCGTACTTTACATGTCTGTCTTCTTTCAGAAGAAATCTACTTTTTTTCTGATTTTACTTCTAATAAAGTATGTTTTTCCAAAACATTCTTAAATATTGCAACACATATAATACCTGCAACAAAATGCAAAATGCATGGAATGCCAGATGATACTACTGCATAGGTTTGTAGAAAGAAAAGAGTTTATTCCAGAGAATAATGGTTTTCCCTGACTGTGGCATTTCCTATTTTGTATGAATCACAGTTTCATGACCAGTGTTCTCTCTAATATTAGGAGAGAGAAGCAATTTATAGGACAGTCATAAAGCAACCAGCATCAAAGTTTAGCACTGATCCTTCCTATTGCCTCTGAGAAAGACCTGGAAATTATCTGTGTCACTGGCTGCTACAGGCAACCAGTTGAAAGTTTCCATGCTACAATTCCATATCAGCACTATAAAATAGGTGACTTAAAGCGGTATATTACCAGAAAGCTCAGTTTTCATTTAGGTAAGGTTTGAAATACTTTAGATGGCTCAGGCTAACCCTAGGTGGAGCTAAAGATTTGCCAAATCCAGGTAATCTATGCACAAAAATTATACTTGTTTTGATTATATTAACACAGGTAAAGCATTTTTACCAAATCCACACTTTCACGCAGTGACTACACTCTCCAAATAATTGTAGCAAACTCCTGAAATAAAGCAAGGATAACAAATTTTTAGATTAATTGCTGCAAGCAGGGATATGAGCTTGCAGGGGTGTAAGCAAGCCCAGATTCAGTAAAGCTGACAGCCTCCATTTCTCATAACTTTTACACACTTATACTGCCTCCACTGAACCTAAGGCAGGTATTTTGCAGTCAAGCCCGTGGCCTGTCTAGATATTGTAAATGTCACTGCTTATCAATAGTGTAAATGTCAACTCGCATCAATTCAGTTATAAATGTACTCCACAGTTTTTAATATTTATCCAGAATCACCACATGGTTTAAGTATCTAGAAAAACGCTCCCCAAAGACCTTACATTGCCAGCTGCCCACTCCTGGTGAAACCTTAAATTATTGGAGAGTTAAATTTCTGCATTGCCTTGTGCTTGGGCTCCTCACTGTTCCTATTCCACTCCATTCTATCCAAAGGGTATGTATATTCCCAGCAGAGCCTGGATGATTAATGCCCAGCAGTATGGAGCTGCTTTGTCTCTCATCTAATCTCCTGTTTCTGCTGAGGGACAGTTACAACATCTGTTAAAATTCTTTGTACAACACTACACTAGAAGTGAATCTCTTATTTTAGAGAAAGCAACAGAGTTTACTTATCCTCATAATAATCTCACTCCAACTATGGTACAGGGATCTACACAGTTCCTACCAATCAGACATGCTGTTTATCCCAACATAGCTGTGAACTTAACAGGCTGCACTTATGGTTTATGAAAAATGGTTTTCAGCTCTGTTCTAAATTTACTCTGCTGTAAGTTAATCAAGTCCTTTTGTTCCCATCAGCAGCTGCTGAAGAGAAAGAAGTATGTAGTTTCAATACTCTTCTCTGAACTGTACATGAAATCAGGGGATGAAATCTCAGTCCACTGAGGTCCTACAGGTTTCTGCCAGTGACTTAATGGGGCAGATATTCATTCTCTGCAACAATCTGAAATGGTCCTCCCAGCATTTTGGTTTTTTCTCCTTGCCTCCAATTTCAGCAGTTCAGCTGCTGTTTTTAAAGTCACCTTGTACATTCCTCCCCCTTATTTTCCCTCTCCAAGAAATATTCCAGCTTCTTATAACAGTCTGGTGCCACAAAGATATGCCTATGAGCACAAGTCCAGGGGAATTCATTCAGAACTGCAACATCTCAGCTCGGGTTGGCTGAGTAGAGACAGGTTCACAAGTCTTGTGAACTGTACCATTGCTAAGATTACTGTTAAATATTGTTCATGATAACTTCAAACACTTGCTAGCACAATGTTGGAAATTATTCTGTTACAGCCTTGGAAGGATGTTGATCTCCTGCTAGTGAAGTCTATATAAGTTTCTCTGTCACAAGAGCATCTCCTTTTGACAGGGTCCCATGAGGCAAACCCAGGCTAAGTGATTTTAGCTAACCCAGGTCATAAATAACATTGGCAATGTTTACACAAGGCCTGACTTTGCATTTACTGACAGATAAGACCTCATATTCTTACTGCCTTAACTCATGCTTCAAGAATCTATGGAGCCTGGGTCTCAACTATTTTTTTCAAAAACATGCATTTATGAAATACTAACATTTCTGTGTAACACTGAAAAGGCCTTTTAACTCTAGAGAGTTCACATATAACCATGTACAAATAAGTAAGAAAGAGGAAGAAGTGAACAGAAATACCAGAATAGCACATTAAAAAAGGAGGACATTTATTTAGAATCCTCCTTGTGAATGAATGCAAAACATTGTAAGAAGTATGAAAGCTTCAACTGCAAATACAAGAAACTAAGAGAATGCACAAGGGTTTAATAGAATCATGCAACTTGTCTTTTATAAGTGATTAAAATGTACAACTTTAGTCTCCTCTTTCCCCTGCCCTAAACCAGCTTCAGCCATGGGTTTGAAGGGCCTCCTTCACTCTCCTGCCTGATAGGAAGCAGAAAATTAGTTCACTAGCACATTCTACACAAGCAGCATGAATTACAATCAGCACATGGCAATAAGACATTCACAAAGATTTAAATCCTCCATTCAGTAAAAACTATATCTTTTCCCACATTATCTTGCTGATTTATGAAGGAGAAAGTTTGCAGTTCTGTGTGTGACAGAATCATTGTCTCCCTCTACTCACCTTGAACTCTTTCTCAATGTTGGCAAGCACAGCCAGCTCATTGCTGAGCTCCAAGGCAGTCATGACAGGGTCTTCACTGGACAAGGACAGATAAGCAGGGCTGGCCAGACCTTTGTAGGCATTGATCCTGGATCTGGAATGGCTGAAGGAGTCGTGCTTTTGTTTCTGGTTGCACTCAGTGCACTTGCAGAAGTAGTCGTGCGGGCGGTCGATGCGGGCTCCTTTCCGCAGCAGGGTGTGCACGATCTCGTACTCGTGGCAGTGAGCGGCCAGGATGATGGGCGTGACGTCGTGCGAGAACCGCGTGCCGTCCTCATCGTACGCGTAGAAGTCGTCGTGCTGCAGCTCCGACTGGCTGGGGCTCAGCGCCAGCCTCTTGCCCTCGGCAAACGCGGGATGGTTCAGGATGGCTTCCACTATCCGAACGTAGCCCTTGCTAATGGCCAACAGCAGGGCGTCCCCCACCCGGGCCAGGTTCTCCTTCTTCAGCAGCAGCTCCGTGATCTCCAGGTGCTCGTTGGCCACCGCCAGCTGCAAGGCGTTCTGCCCCATGTAGTCCACGCAGTTCACGTTGAGCGAGGGACATTCCTCCAGCATTTTGCGAACCACCGGGATGTTTCCGTACTCGGCGGCGTCCAGAAAGCGCTCCTCCTCCAGGGACAGGCTTGTGGAGTGGTCATTGAACATGTAGGCCGGCCCTCGGCTGGCCTGCCTCCTGCCCTTCTCCCGCAGAATGGTCTGCCGCCGCAGCGCCAGTCTGTTCTCGTTGCCCCGGCTGTGGGCACACAGAGAAATTATTAGTTCTTCTTCATGCAAGGGCATATCCGTTTTGAATAATAATTAATGAAAATATTCTAATCCTTTATCTGCTGTGTATTTTGAATGCAGCAGGGACACCAGAAACCCTGCCTTCAATGCATTTTGTAACCACTGTTACTACACAGCCTGAGAAACAGTAGCCAGCTGCATTTTATTTCAACTAGAAAATGCTGTCATCAATCATCATTTAAAACTACACTTTTTTCCCTTATTTTGTCCTCACAGCTGAGAGAACAAGCCACAGTGTGAAAGGAGTGAGCAGCCATGGGATGAGAAATGAGAGATTGCTCAGGACAGCAGGGCACACAAAGATGGAAACTTTCTAAATGCCTTTCTGCTTCACAAAATCAGTCAGGCTGACTTCACTTGCTCTTATTCTCTCTACTTCAGCAACCACCTAACTTACATTCTGGCTCTGGTTTCTCCTCTTCACCCTGCTGATGTTTTTCTGACATCTATAATTGAATGCTCAGGCATTAACTGAATCTGGACAAGATAAAAGCACATCAAACACATTGTATGACATCTCTTACTCCACATCTCTGCCATTCTTTTCACTATTACAGTTCATAATCTTGCTATGCTATTTATTCCTTCACTCAGGTGCTTGCCAACAAATCCTGCTAATTCTTGATTCATGATAGCTCTGAAATGTTGTCCAGTATGCTACTACTGAAATCCTCAGCCATTTCCAACCATAATTATTAAATACCACATTAATAATTATTTAGTGATTATTATAAATAAAGTGAAAACATCAAACTTCAGTTTTATGAGAAATGTTACAAAATGCTCTATATTCTCTTCAAAAAGAAGAAAATCTAATTCTCTAATTCAATCTTTTATCAGTCGTTTAAGATCCCAATCTTCAACAGAAATTAAATTGCAAATAATTTTCTCTTCTAGAATTACTCTGCTAAATTATTTAATATTCCCCACAACTTCATATTTTTCTTTATTGAATAGTAGCTTAATTATTCTTTACATACATATGCTCAAATACACTTCATTACATTCAGTATTTCCCACAAAAAATAACTATGAGCAATATTTTATTCATTAAATAGTAATGAATATGAATCTAAATGTGAGTAAAAAAAATAGTCCTTTGCGACTCAAAATTTCTTCACAAAAAGTAACATTACAAGGTAGCATTTATTCTAGGTTGTTTAGATTTAGCTTCAGTATAAATTTTCTTTCTGCTTCTTGCCTTCTCTGTTCTAGAGATACAGTCCTCTGCAGCACTGGAAATACTCCAAATTGCCAAAATCTTAAACATAAAAGGACCATTTTTCTGCAAGATAATAATAGGTATGGAATATGGAATACATCACAATTGACAACAGTAAGTATTAAATATAATTATTAGTTTCATTATTTTATGATTTTAACAAATAATTTTTCAGAATTGTTAGTAGGTAAGCACTTACCCTTGTTTCACAAAATATTTAAATCAAGCAAAAAACCCATTTATTTTTATGTTTAAATTAATTTTGAAAGCAATTTTTTTACAAGTGATAAATATGAATCCTATGAACTGTGAAATACAGCATTGAAAAAAAGCTATATGAGCTTTATTTTGTATTTATCCTAGTTTTCCTGTGTATGCACTGAATTTTGTAAGCTTGCTGTATTTTCCCAATTCAGTGTATTCCTGTGACATCGCATCTGCAGAAAATCTGAAAAGCAGTACGAAGTTTTCATACACATTTTTTATTAATTTGTTCTTTTGTATCAGAGAAGGTCCTTAGCAGTGTGAGGTGCTACCTGCATTTAAGGCAGACTGACCTGGGCTCCATTTTAACCAACCAGACAGAGTCCTGAGACCTGACAGCCTGGATGCAGAGGGAGACATCATGGCAAGGTTGCTCTCTACCATCTTTTAAGTGCACCAGGTTTTCCAACTTTCTTAGCTTCACATTGGCTTCTCAGTTTTGAGTAAACTGATTATTTAACTGCAGTAGCAAAATAATCTTAAATGCAGAATCCATCCTATTGAGCAGCATGCTGCAAATTCCCCATCCTGAACTGCTTCTTTCTTCTGTGCAGCAACCAATTACTGCTAAACATAATTTAAATAATTTTTATTGAAAATATTTCACAGAAGGACAGAATCATTTAGGTTCGAATACACCTCTTAGATCATCAAGTCTGACCTTTGACTGATCACTACCTTGTCAACTAGACCAAATAACTAAGTACCAAGTGACTGCACCACCTCCCTGGGCAGCCCTTTCTGACACTTAACAACCCTTTCCAGGAAGAAATTCTTCCTGATGTCCAACTTGAACCTCCTCTGAACAGGTTATAAATTCAACTCACAAAAAAATCATATTTTTAAAACTTCTTCCAAATAATAAAGACGTGTTCAGTGTAGATTCAAATCTTAAACTAATTGTCAATAACATGATGGATATAAAATACATATCTTTATGTGCCCTGCAAAACTAACCCCATATAAAATGATTTTGCTAGTATTTGATCCTTGAACAAGGAAACAAACCCTTCAACAGTACCTTGATCATTATTTTTTCCTGAGATTTATCAGCTTCAGCAGTCTGGGGTGATTAACTGACCCAATATAATGCTTGTGGAGACAGATCTTACTGTCTAAAACTGAAGCAAAGAAAGCATTGAGTACCTTAGCCTCACCTGGGTCCTTTGTCACCGGGTCCACCAGCATAATCAGTCTGTGAAGTGACACAGCCCACAGCCAAAAGCTGCTGTTCATTAAACGCTTCTTTCATTTTTCAAATAATGGGAAGAGATTATATTTCTATTCTAGCAATAGATTCAGCATGGTTTATCAAAGCAAAGGGTGATCATTGCTAGTGAAGAATACTTAGAATTAACGTCTTTTGTCTAGTACCACTTCCTCTTTCCTTGCCTGCATTTAGGAGAAAATAATTTCTTAAATGGGATATTAAATACACACATTCCTTATAGAGTAGCTCATCATCTGAATAAGAAGCTATTATACAATGAAACAGAATATATTTTTATTGTTTGCTGGCCTGTACCACATGTCTGATGCAGACCTCTGGAATCTCAATGTAATCACTTTTTCCTGCATCAATGAATTTCATATGTATGAAATGAACATCCTGGTTTGTCCATTTGCAACCACAGTTAATTAAATTTCAGGGTCTGTAATTAAAACTGGTTCTTGCAGCATTAGGCTATAAATATGTTTAACTGCAACACAGAAAGCTGAACTTTCTGTTTTATTTCTACTTAATTAGATAGAGAAGCAAACATTACTTCAGAAGTCTGTTTAGAAAAGCGTAAGACACTTGATTGCCTCCAAGTGCAGGGAAAGGAATTTGATGATCCAGAAGGGTATGTTCAATCCTGTTATATTCTGATGCTCTTACATTTATTTTACATTCACTAAGGTCCTTCCAGTATATTTTTTTCTTAAAGAGATGCCCATGTCACAGGTAGTGGCCACATAAATTTTAAAGCCACTTGAAACCTCATCCTTCTCAGACTATAGCTGTTGGTTGCAAGACACTGTCAATGGCCTTTGAGTAAATGCAGTCTAGAGGACCATACTCATTACTCCTTAGTACTGAAGAGACATTATGACCAAGGCTGGAATATTGTCATCATTTTGGATATCATATTACAGGAAGTTCTACAAAATTAGAAATTAAATGCAAGAGAGCAACAAAGGTCACACAGTCTCCATCATATCTTTCATTTGAAGCATAGTAAGATTGAATTATACAGAATAGTACTCCACTCCACTCATCTCATTTCCACCCTAGGATCAGTAGAATTCTAGTATAAACTAGTCATTTTTATCTTCTCTGTAGACAAAGGAGAGACATTTCTCCTACCTACTTTATAAATGGAGAACTTATATTTTTTCGTTGTTTCAAAGAGAATCCCAGCAGATTAGGTGAGAGGCCTCCTTTAATGCAGAGAATTTAACAAGAATTTAGACCACAGAAGGATGATGAAGTCCCTTACAAGTACAGATATCAATTCCCATTAAAGTATCAGACTGTCTTGAAGGAAATTGCTGTCTTGCTGAAATTTTATTGTCTGTCACAAATCACACCGAAAGACTAATCTTGGATTTGATTGTCCTACTACTTGAAACATTAACCTAATTTTCAGCCTAAACTTAAAAATCACCAATTTAGATCTATTTTACTCAAACTAAGTAGCACTTCCCCTGACATTAGTTACTTGCAAAACATGAACTCAGAGCAATCATATCCCCTCTCAACCTTCACCTTGCTGAGTGAAAATAAGTTCCTCACATTTCCCGCTACATCCATGCAGTTAAATCTGCCACAGAACAAAACCCTTTCTGAGTAAAGCTTCCTAAATTTAAAATACTGTAATCCCTTGTGTCAGTGTTTGTAGTAAAATGATTAGAGAGGTTTTTTTGGTGCAGTACATCTCTGGCTATCTCTCAGGTATATTTACATACAAGAAATCAGTTAGGCACTATGGATTCTCCTGCAAGGCAGAATTTTGCTTTTGCTGCCTTTCCTTAATCAGACATCAGACAATGACTCTCAGATTCATGAACGGAAAGAACTGTGCTGAAAGATCTGATTTTGACCCTCAACTCCCTTTGAGGACATGAACTGTCACTACAAAGAGTTGTGAAGCTGGGAAAGTTTGGGCATGGGAAACAACTGTGAGTACCCACAGCATTAGAATCCAAAGTAAAATGTTTTGTAGGATTCTGCAGTATCCTCTAGAAGCTGAACAAGCCTATATAGTGACAGGTTAGAATCCTCATCTTCCTTTACTCACTAAAAGAGCTCATAGTATTTTAAAATTACCTTACAAGAATAATCTCTTAATGCATTTAAACTTGATGTTTGACTTTCCTTCAAAAGTTTTTTAACCTTTAGGAGAAGACTGAGCAACATCTCAAGAAATTAGAACATACAAACTCTAAAAAATTCAACTTTGCTACTATCTTCAGGACCATGCTTTAGTAAGAGACTACACTGAAGTCCCTGACTTGCATATATTAATACAAAACCAGACATAAAGGCTGCTGTTCTCATGAAAAGAAAATAAATGTGTACTCATGCACACTGCTAGCAATGCAAATCTACAGGCAGGATACATGGCAAGGGAAAAAGGAGGCTGACACTACTGGTAGCATCCTAAAGAAAAAAAAAGTCATAGAGACAAGTGGTCTCAGAGTAAACTAGATGGAGAAAGTTGTGTTGACACACTCGTTTAATCACAAACTCCTCAATCTTGTGAAATTCAAGAATTTTGGAAAACTGTTCAATCACTGTGACAACAGTATCCACTGTTTGTTCGAAGTCAAATACACAGTTTTAATAAGGCTGAAACCATTAGTAATCACTTCTGAACCACCTGTGGGGAAGCTTCCAGAAAACTTGAAAGGCCATGAGCCTATTTTTATAAACAGAAGAAAAAAGCTAAACTAAATCAATAGTTTTGAAATTTAATTCTCTTATGCTATTGGTAAACTGTCAATAATTAGCAATTAGCTACAAGATCAGATAGGAAGTAATACCAAACCAAATCATCAGCACCAAACACCCAAGAATAAGTTAGCTTGAAACTATCTCATTATTTGGATTTGGATGTTCTGTTCTTCTACTGTCCTTTATCATACTTCTATATTAAAATATAAAAATATATGTAGCATATAAGATAATATTATGTATAATCTGCAAAATATATTTTATAAAATTCTATGTTGATATGCATAAAATAATAGCAGCATATATAAAATTAAATAATATGAACTTTATCTAACTAGAGACAGGATGGGAACTTAGACAGACACATGGTGTGGACCTCTATAAGATACCATGCTAAGGGACAGAAAACGACAGGCTGCAGAAAGTAAGATTAAATTAAAACTCTAAATATAAAGACGGTAAACATCTTGAAACAAGTATCTGAAAAAACTTGGATCTTCCATTCTTTGGCATGAGGATCCAAGGTTCCTCCATAACCCTTAGAAGCTGTTGGTGAATTATAAGTGAGCTGTGGCTGAAAAACACTGTCAATAACAAGCCCAAACCATCTGTGGACGTGTACAATAAAGCTTACGAATAATCAGTGGCAGTGACTGTCGCAGAAGTAAGAAAACTCCACAATAAAAATCTCTTAAGTATTTAATTTTATAGCAGATGAAAGGTGCAACTAAGAATATTCTTACTCTTGTGGGGTTTTTATCAGAAGATGTACATCTAATACACAGTATGAAATATATCATCTTTAAGCCTTTTATTTGAAATTTTGGTGAAAACTGATTTGCCTTCTGCAACTGTCCCAGAGTTCTTTCTGAGACCTGGACTGTCAAAGCTTTTTTGTTTACAGACTGCTGAGAAGTGTTTTCTCCAAGCTGATTGATTATGTTGAGAAAATGCTTTTGTCCAGAAGCAGTTAAAAACAATTATGTTTAGAGAGTATTTCATCAATCACAGTTTGTGAACCTGGAAGGGTAATAGTCTGACAAACATTTTCTTCAGGAAATAACAAAAGATTTTTTTTCTCCCTCTCCTGAAAAGTAGTTTAGTGGCTATCTAATGGATGATGGAGAGAAAGCAGCCAACATAAGGCAAAAAAGCAGTTCCCAGGCTCCTTATCCCATTTGTCATTCATTCACACTAATTTTTACCCTTAGTTGAGCAATAAAATCAGTGGCTTACTATTGATGAAGTAGCTTCCAACCACTGAAATGGAAGTGACAAGTAAATAGAAGTATTTATGGAAATGATAGGGAAAACAGAGTCTGAATAAAAATGGCCTAAGGAGACAAAGTAACCTAGAAAACTGTAACAGAGTCAGCTTACAGATTTATCAGGAATAACACATAAAAGGTTATAGCACTCAGACTGCTCAAAGCTTTTAAAGAGGGGCATGAGATTTAAATTCTTTCCTAAGAGAAAGAAAGAGAGAAGAGAGTGCTTTACCAGCCCAGAGGCTTTTATACATCACAATTGCAAAGCAAAGCAAACAGATCCACAGAATATTCTGAGCTGGAAGAGACCACGAGGATTATTGAGTCCACCTCTGATGTAAACAGTCCATATGAGGAACAAACCCACAACCTTGATGTTACTAGCACCACGCTCTGACCAACTGAGCTAATCTCAGGGTTACCATAGGATGGTAAAGCAAGGCAGATGACATGAAGAAATGGGTTGAGACTGCTTACTGTGGAGTGTCAAAAGAGATCGTTCTTTTCTTTGAAGATTACTATAATTTTAAACTTTAAAAGACTTCTATGGATCTGGATTTTGTAGGTCTGAACATTGAGTTGTACCTGAGCTCATTCATAATTTTGTGCTGGCTGCTGAAAATATTTAACAATAAACTTTATATCTAATGTTTGCTGCCTAATTTTAGTGTCATTGCTGAAAAACTGAATTCCTATTTTCCAGTAGTTGATCTTGCTCGGAATGGTGTCTACCTGTGTCTGCAAAACTAGCTCCTTTCCATGTAACACCTGCTCAAATATGTTTCCTTAACTTTATGCATTCACCCCTTAAAACACACTTTAATTAAAGTGTAATTGCCTATTTTCAGCTTATTTGATCAACCTGAGCTCTGAGGTTGTTTCGAGATAGGAAATATTTCTTTTTCGGCACTGTTTCTTGCAGAGGATGGCAAAGAATACTGGTATGTGCCCACCAGACAGAACACCTTATTAATCTTGGCACTTGATAACACCACTGTTCTCCTCTATACCCAGCATCTAATTAAGAAAAAATACATGATTCCACATTCCTTACAAGGTTTTCAGGAAGTTCCTCTTGGTGCCTACTGTATAACTTAGTTACATCCTCTGCCCCTCTGGAGACAGACCTTCCATCCAAAGTTCACTTGTTCAAGAACAGTAAAACAAAGACTAAAGAGTAATTTCAATAATAATTCAAATTAAAGTTAGTATTTTATCTTCTGGACAGGAGATAAAAAGGAAAATTAGAAGACGTGAAATATAAATATGGCTTTAGCATAGTTTCATCACCTGGCTACTTTGCTAATTTGTGGGGTTTACATGAATACCTGAAATACATTACAATGTTTATAGAGGTATTCCACCTGTATATGGCAAGGGATATGTTAAATTCTTTATTCCTGCAGTCTTATGCATTGGCAGTCTGATATGAAATAAGTAATTCTTCATTTCTGAAGGTTTCTATATGGCTTTGTATTTGGGGCTTAAACAATTTATATAGGTCTATGTGAACTTGCATGCTTAGTAAAATTTAATCTCTCGTGCCTTGTTCACTCCCCAGTTACCTGCCAATGCCTAACTTTTTCACTGCAGCTGATGGTCCTTGTGGAGGTTACTCCTGTTAGCCCTGGAACTACTCCCCCTTTCAGAAACTCAGTTTTCTGGTCAAGGGCTTTCTGTACATTTCAAGCCACACCTTTTGCAGAGCTCTCAGCACTGTACAATGCAGCTGCCTGCCAGCAGCCTGCAGTGCCCACCAGCTCTGGTGAGTTATGGCTTTCATTACTCACCTCGCTGAGAGATGACTATCAGGAACACTACCATAGACAACAACTGCTAGGTGCCTGCTTGCCCCAAGCAAGCTTCTCCTCTCCACCAAGTATCACTGGCGTTGCTGTCTTAATAAGCCACTTAAGTTAGCAATTGAAGAATTCCAGGCCTGACTTTATCTGAGATGGCAACATAAGAACCATTTGTTTACCCAGATAGGAGCCCCCTGAAAACATACATCCAGTTCATATCAGAGTCACCACTGAAGCTTCCATAACTCTCTTATCATTAATACCATAAGACTGCTCTCGATGATTTGTAGACTAAATCACTGAAGTTAACAGGTAATGTTTTTTAAAATAAAGCTAAAACTTTGTCCAGTCAGAAAGATCACAATCGATATAGTGGCTGTAACACAAACACAGCTGTCTGTCTATGACAAACATGCCTCTATAAACAGAACATTATTACATTAGCAGTGAAGTAGCACACATCAACACCACAGCCCTTGTTACTTTCTCAGAGTTCCTCAGGAATGAAGTGACAAGAAATCAAATAAAAGCAAAACCTGCTTCTCTTATACCTCATGGAATGTTGTGCTCCCGTGTAGCACGTGCTTTAGTGCTGTGTCCCACTGGTTATAAATAAAAGCTCTTTAAATAGAGTGTGGATATTTGTACCAATGCTAAAACTGCATACAAACAAACTTCTATTACATACAAGCGACTTGATGTTGGTCCTCAACTGTTTGAAAACCTGACATTCCTAAAGAGAAAATATCTTTTACACAACAAACTAAAGACAAGGTTCACTGTTTTATTTCTCCAAATCTTGTTACACAAAATGCTGATCCCATGGGAACAAATTGAATTCCTTTTTTTGTTTTCAAAAGGATAAAGACTAATTTCTATTTAACTAAACAGGTTAATTCCTGTACTGTCATAATTTATACAGTGCAGCACTTCTGCTAACTGCTTCATAAATCAGGTCAGGGTGTTGTTTCATGTGTATTCTTGCAGAAAAACTCCAAACCCTCTCCTCTGCTTTGGCTGCTCACAGCTACTGTTGTACCATGTCATTCAGTATCCTGACAGACATGCTGGGATATCTCCAGGCTGACCCCAAGCAAGGAGCTATCGCAATGAAAATTAACATTTCTGAAATAAGCAAACTCCTCTTCTCCCTCACCCCTCCAGGAAAATGCTTACTCTAAGCCCAGCTCTCCAATCCAGATTATCATACAGATGCAAACCCTTGTGGTGTCCCCTGGTAGCAGGCAGTGTGAGGACAGGAATCAGTGGCAGGAAGTGAGGACAGAAGGACATTTGATTCTAATACCAGTCTGTACCACAAAGACTACTGTCTACAGTAGTCACTTAGACACAACTGTGTATTTTCTTTTGTATATTCCTTTTGTTGAAACACCCTACTGTGAGCTCTTATTCAAAACAATAGGCTAAGATGCAAAATAAAGGGGATTTTTTTTAAACTAGCATTTTGTATTCACTCATGAAGTGATCTTTCTATGATGATGATGATCTAGTAGACAGGGGAAAAGCAGAACAGACAATTTCATGTGGATTTTTCTCTTTCAAGCTCTGAGTTGCGCTTTCCCATTTCACAATCACACAAACAGAGCCTGAGCCTATCAATCATACTTAGACCAGTAATAGTGGTCCCTCAGTTGAAAAAAAAATGGAAAATGCAATTCTGAAAGACACTACATCTCTAGTTTTAGTGAAACCTAAAGAAAAAACAGGTTGAAACCTATGGGTCCAGAAGGACCAGGTTATTTTCTCAGCATTTCATGCCCTCTTGTCCACTCACTGTCTACAGTTCACAAATAGGATGCCTGCAGTTGGCACCCTGCCCTGATTCCCTGCCCCAAGGACTGCTCATGCACATGTGGTCATGTGAGCTCTCTTGCTCACATTTCTGAGCCATCATAAGGCCACTAATGAAGAGCTACAGAGGATCCCAGAGATTGGCTGGGAGCTGACAAAGATCACAGACCCATTTACACACACACGTATACACACACCCCTTCTATCTAGAGAACATAAGCCCATGCACTGACAGAACAATATATTTAAACCTATCTGGAGACACCACATCACCCTTTTATAGTTTGCATTTTCCTTCTGCCATGTCTTCTTCAATTTTGATCACCAATAGGCATGTTTTTAAGTAGCACTTGGAGGGAGAGCTGTCACTTATTCTGTCCTTTCTTTCGTACTTATTTTATTTTAGGAACAAGTACAAGCAGAGCCTGTAACTTATCCCTACAAAAGAAACTGAAGAAAAGGGAGGAGGAAGTAAATTAGCAGATTACTGGTCCAAAGCAAGGCAAAGGAGGTGTTCCCTCACACTGTGCACTTACTATGTGCAACGTGCCACACAATGCTACAGGTGATAAAACCTAACAACAGGCTCGAGGGGCAACTAGACAAATTCAGCCAACTAAAATCCACTGCTGGGATTGAATTGCCTCTTTTATATATATATATATTTAGACACAGAATCATGTGTATACCAAATAATATATATATAATTGTATATAAGTGTCTAATTGAAAAGGTTTTCTCGATCCATTCCCATGTCTGTAGGTGTTTGCATAGCCTACAGCACATTCCAAAAGCTTCTGTTATAATCCATTCCAGTCTCAGTAGTTTTGATGTTTGTATCACATAGATACGTCCATGTTGTAAGAATTTAGCTTAATAATTTTTTATGGACATTTTGTTATTTAAACTTGAGTATGGATAAAGATTATTAAATTAGGCAACAGGAAGGTACATCTATGTACTAGAGACAAAATTACATTTGTGTTTCTCCTCTAAGTAAAGCCACAATCTATCAGAGAGACATGGAATCTGATTTAGTACAGTGGTAATTTAGAGTTAATGGATTCATGTTTATAAAAATCACTTCATGCCTAAGAGGAAAAAAAACTAGACTCAAGAGGTTAGTGTAAATAAATTTAAGGAATAGAAACTGTCCTGAGCTGCAGTCTTTCCTGAGAATTTGAAGAACTCAAGCGTTCTGACAGCTGATCTTGATTTAAGTTCCTCTATAATAAATATCAATGTCTGAAATTAAACAACAGCTTTAAAATACTCTAATATTCTGTGTACAATGTACCAGAAAGACAGGGGAATCAACCCCTCATTGATTAGCTGTGTAGCAGCTCATTCTTCATCAGCCATTCCAGGGCTGAAATGTCAAAGTTCAATGGCACAAGCTCTCAGTGCTGCTGCAAGAGCCCATAAACTCTCTAGTAACACTGGTGGGTGGATTACTGGTGCCATGTATCATCCTCTAAATCTCACTCCTCTTCCCTTTGCAAAATCTTACACAACTATGGCTCACAGCTAGAGAACACCACCAATGTAAGCCTCATGATTCTGATGATCAACTTCTTCCTACATGAGTAATTAGCTGTAAAAAACACAGCTGAGGAAAACTTCCCCCTGTGCTCTCCCAACATAGTTTGAACTTTGAGTTCTTTAAAGTGCCTGAGAGCACAGTCAGAACCTTCTTCTAATAGCTCCCCTCATCTGAATAGTTCACACCATAATGTATGAAACATACTTGGCATAGCATATCCTGACCTTTAGAGGGGAAAAAACCCTAGATGCAAGTACATGAGGTTTCAGTTTAACAGGATTTAATCCCATTTAATAGTGCTTCACTACTTGTAAAGCTTAATACTGCTGGGACCAGGTGATTTTAAAATAAAGGCAGGAAACCTCAGACACCTGATTTAGGATAACTGGGCAGTTCATACTTCATGGCACTATGGTTTCAGGCTGTCTGCAGTCAGTGAAGTGACACTATCCACAATCATTAGCTCAAATTCCCAAAGCAAAGGGTAATGCCTGGAGAGGTAGGGCCCTTGAGTGCAGTTGTGCATTTATGAGCTCCAAATATCCCAGCTGTGGAACCACAGGGGCTGTGACTCCAGATGGCCACAGCTGAACACTCTGGGTAGGTGCAGCATGTGAAAGACTGCCTAAAACTGTGAAACAATGAGTAAACCTAACCTAGCAGCCTTTAGTAACAGCGTTGAATCCAGTATTCTGTTCTGCTTGATAGAATGGGTAGACCTGCAGAGACTGCACACAGGTGCAAGGAAAATGATGGTTGAATTTTGTTGACCAAAAAATTGGAGAACAGAAAGAAAACTCAAACAATGCTGGGGAAGGGTATATTTAAGTCATGCCTCAGATATGAAGCGATGTCCTACTACAGTCATGAGGCATAAGCCTTCTGATAGCAGCAGAGTTGCTATCAGAAGCGGTTTAAAAATTTATTTCACTTCAGATCACAATGTTGTCACATTCAGGAAGACATTTTAAAAGCAGAGAAATCCACACACTTAGAATAGCTAGCACTGCTATTCTTCAGCTTATTTTAACTGTGCCCGTTTACCACAGCCATTTTCGTTCTGCTGAGGGTTTTTTCATAAACTGAATACTACATACTGACATATGTGTTAATTAACCTCATTTGTGAAATGCTTCTCCTCAAGCACTTTCTAAACTCCTTCATTAATTTTTAAACCAACACTTGTTAGAAACAGTATTGTCACCTACTTTATCCATATTCAAAACCTGCCAGTGGATATTAATACATTTCTTGTAAATAATAATATACAATAAAATTAATATACTAAAACCTCCTGAAAAACACCACAACATTCTTCCCAATACTTTGAGTTCGTTTTGTGTGTAAAATTAAAGGCATTTAAGGCACTGATGGGCTGCACTTCACATGGTTTGAACCTAAAAAATAGCTGTTATAACAATCAACTGAACCAGATCAGGCAGAAAAGGCATCCTATTTAGAAATTCTTCAGGGAATACATGCAGTGAAAATGTTGCACAAATGCTGCAGGGAGATACACTAGATTCCAGCTGACAGATAATTACCTTCTCAGGTAATCAGGGCTCAAAATCCCTTGCTTTGTAATTGTAAGAATAAATGTAGAGGTTTTACCCCTAAAATACAACAATCCAAAACAGATTATATTTCCCCCGCTCCCCCAAAAAAGCTCATCCACCTCCTTTCTACTTCTGATTCTTTAAAATACAGAGGGTATGCTTACTTTCCCAGAAACATGGTACAATTTTTTTCAGGATGTAGGACAGCATTTGTCTCTCCTGTCTGTGCTATTACCACTTTTCAACTTTCTTTCACCCCTGAGACATAAAGAAGCCCAGAAGTATAATAAATTCTCCCTTCTGACAGAAACAGGCTGCTGGATTACTCCAACCTTAGCTCCCTTCTATTATGAAAAGATCCATCTATGGTTGTTTCTTGGTTTCTGGAAATTAGCCAATATCCTATTTCATCTTTCACTCAACACCATTTTACCACAGTTTATAATCTCCAGCAAGGAATCTTGTCAAGTGATTGTAGCAAACATAAGGCATATCACTTATCTCATGCAACATTTTTATGGTGCTTAGAAAGGACTTGGGAAAATGAACAAGGCATGCTCCCTTGTTTTCAAACCTTCCTGCTACTGATGGATAAATCCTTTACTTTCAGGGAATCTCCAACTCCTGGAACCGTAGAAACATCAGAGGGTTCATATAACAAACAATTCTTTAAATTAAAATGTTCTAGTTATACATAGTGCAGATAGCGGCTTTTCCACAAACCATTTTACAACAATCCAGCAAAAGAATGGAAGATGGTCACTGAAGTACAAGAATTGGAAACAACACAGGAAATAACACAGCTGTATGTCTTGTCATACACAGTTTGCGTTCAATTTCCACTTACAAGAATGCTGGATTTCTATTCACACGTTTTATAACAAACAGTGCTAAATCTGTACAAAGAGCAGGTCACCATCTAGGGCTACTGACCTTTGTTTTAAGTGATAATGTGGGCAAGTTATCACTTATATAATTATACTACATTGATTGGTATATATTGCAGATATATATATATATATATATATATGGATATATATTGCATATACTGAGCCCAGATAGTCATTATTTTTTCAGCAGAGTAAAAAGGGGAATCATTATTCTTCTTTAGATTTACTAACCACCTCAAGCAATTAGTTTTGAAGACTCCTTAATTAAACTTAATACATCCACTCCCTATTCCTTTCAAAGCATACCATTTTCTTGCTCTTTTTTTTTTGTTTTGTTTTGTTTGGTATGGTTTGGTTTGGTTTTTTTGTTTTGTTTTAACTGAGCTTTCAGAGATCACTGGTGATGCAGAGGAATCAGAACATGACAGGTCCCTAGTTGTATTTTCCTGCTGCAAATTCCTGATTTTATCCTGAATATACTTCATGAACGTGAAACTCTTATTGATACAGAGATGAAGCAGATATATGGAAACTGAATGAGATTGAAATTGCCTCTGGAAGGAAAAGGTGGGCTGAAGTACTTCAGGCTGTGGAAGTTTCAACTGTACTTGAGAACAACTGCTGTCTATGTCCAGCTCTGTTCTGCTTAGGAGATTTATCTTGCATGGCAAAAAATCTTACAAAAATCTGTCTCTCAATGCAAACAATTAATCTATCAAACAATTAATCTACTAAAATCTATGTAAATCTTGATCTTCCAGGAACAAATAAAAACAGTGAACTTATGTGTGACCAGTTTTGATGAAAATAAATTCACAAGTTCAGAAAAAATGTACCAGACTGGGATGAAGTAAGGTAATTGTGTTCACACAAGCTGTCATCAAACAGGGTTTCAAATATTTTGTAACCTGTTAAGGAGTTTGTGCGATGCTTTAATTCCACACTAATAAAGAATATTAAGCAAATGTATTGCACTGTTTTAGAAGGTATCCAATCAACCTATTCAACTGCTTATTCAACATCAGTCAAGCTAGTAAATAGTCCAGGGTCACCTTGAACTGTTTTTTCTACCAGTGAGCAGAGACAGTGATACATTCCAAAGTCTAGTCCTCAGTTCCTTATGCCAATAATCAAAATCTCCTCACAGACTACCTGCACACTGCCCAAAGAAAACCTCTCTACAGAGACTCCTGGTATCTCCATATACAAGACAAGAAATGCTCTCTACTCTGAAAACCAAACTGAGAGCATTCCAGTGCTTACTACTAAAAGGGGGAAAAAAAATCAAATTATCTCATTTGCAGCAGCAGAAATAATTCTGATCACCTAAAGCTGTGATGAATTTAGCTTAAAGAAGTTTGTGTCCAGTGTAAATGTTATCCTTGTCTTAGCTTGCCACAAGTCTCATTGCTGCTCCATTCTAGAGTGGTAGCTTTGGTTGGAAATACAGACAAAACCAGATTTCCCAATTCACATTTCATTTATATTATATAAAATTTCCCACATTCCTCTTTCTGTGTGACCTAAATAAAAAATTCTTGTAAGTAAAGAATGAGTATTTTTTTTCTAAAAATACTTTGCATTTTACCTATAAATAAGTAATAGTGATATGAAGCATCTGGGCCAAGTTCACTGTAGAAAAATTAGGTCAGCTATCCAAAAAAGTGAACAGATTCCTTTAATGCTATCTCTAGTTTCAGAATGGATTAATTTCTTACTGAAGCACCTTTTGTGCCTCCTTAAATGCCTGGCACTAGCAGATGTTAAAAATTCTATGAAAAATATGGTGGATTATCTCAGTCTTTCTTTTTGAGATCTGCATTTTAATATTGTTTTTTCTGTTTCTTAGTCATGAAAAATACTACTGTGGGAAAGGGACAGGCATTATGGGAGTCTGAGAAGAATTGTGTAGAAGAAAACAGACTTCTCTTACCCATTACAAGAAAATTTACACCAACAGTTAAAGAATTCAGAGCAAATTAAAAATAGCTTCAAAACTGAACACAAGGGAAAGATGAAATGAAGTAGAAACAGTGAAAACAGGTGTAAAGAGCTGACTATTCAATGTTCCTTATAAAAACCACCCAATCTTACCTTTATCCTGATTAAAGCATTTTGTATAAATGACAATGCCCCAGAATTACACACAAATACAAAACCTAAGGACCTTGTTCTCAGGTCTTCATATGAGTAGTTGTACTATTTCTTCCTGTCCCCTCTTCATCAGTTGCCACATTGCTCTCTATTGGGCCAGAGATTTTAATAGATTTTTTTCAGTTCTTTTTTATTTTATTCCACTCTCTAGAAAGGTCAGTAATAGCAATAGTATGCTTATTTGCAGTGTCAGTCTCATCTTTTCCAAGGAAATCAGTATGTTTTCATTGCTATGGCAGGCAGAAAATGAATTTAATCCATTATGTTCCCTTTGTCTGCGTCATCAAACATAACAGTCTATTTATCATGGTCTAGCTCTTCAGTGTTCCTTTGCATAACCTTTCATGTATAATGTAATTGCTAGAGCAATCACAACAGCTTTAAAATACTGAACTGAGCAATACTGAGCAATAATGAACCTGTTAAAAGGATGCTAAATTTATTGCAAATTTATTAGGGAAGAAAAACAATACCATGACAGAGAACGCATATTTCCTTTAACTTTTGCTGACTCTGGGGCATAATTTCTCAAGTTTTTGACTGATTTACATTAATAAAAGAAGATAAACAAAAAATAAAATATTTTAAATTAGTTACAATCAGAAACAGGCAATCAAAATAAATATCAAATATCAAACAACAGCACTGAAACATCATCAATATGAATCTCAATTGTACATTTTTTCTTAGAGAAAAGAAAACCCGAATGAACTCTGAGAATCTTCTGAATAGGACTGGCTGAACTAGCTCATGAAAAATTGGCTGAATGACCTAAAAGGGTTGTGTTATCATAACACAGCTCTATCAGCAAGCCCTGCTGACAAGAAAGAATATAATGCAAGAAACCTGACTCATAAACAACTTCTCATGTTGGCACCTGCGTTACTTAAGGCACTTTAAAAAATGAAAAAGTGGCAGTCAATTGATCCAAAGTGAAAAAAATGTTCTTTAAATAGGGAACAGCATGACAAAATTAAAGGAAAAGGTAAAAATCAGGAATTCAGGTCAGGAAATGACTCAAGAATACAAACTCTGTTACCTGAAACAGTATACTCTCTGGGACATTTCTCTGCAATTCTAAAATGCATGAGTGTCAGAGGCAGCCTGAATTTGGATCATGCACACTCTAGAAAAACGAGCTGTCAGCCCCTTTCTGGGTGCATGTCACTTCTTCTTTTGCATCATAAAATCAGCAGATCCTGGTTGAGGCTTTAGTCTGGTGTAACAAGATTACACCAGTTCTATTCCCAGCTGTACTGCTACTATTCAGGGTCTGTGTGTGTGGCAGGAAAAAAAAAAAACAACAAACCAACAAAAAACACAGAAAAACAAACCCAAACACAAAACCAGTGAAACAGCAGCTGGTGAAGAATTGTGATTATTATTTTCATATGAAATTATGGACAGTATCAATAATGTATTAAGGAAACAGTCTGAAGTGAACACTGCCAAAATTCATGTTACCTAGTACCCAGGAAAGGCTTGTTACACTTATTATAAATTTCACAGAAATACTGCAAACCTGCAAGCAGACCTCCCAGCTGAGTTAATGCTTCAGGGGAAGTAAAAAGAAAGTAAATTCCAAGTAAGAAACTTGCAGACATCACTACGTGGAGCACTGAACATCCATAACCTACTCAGCTTTGCATCTGCTGGCCGATTCTGTGTCCCTAAGAAAGGTAACAATTCCAGCTGAGTCCTCTTCCCTCAAAACAGCAGAACTCAAGTCCAAAACCTGATGACAATAAAAGAAAACATTCCCCTAGATGTTAATTCATTTGGAACAAGACCAAAGCATGAAGCTGCTTATTTTCTAGTGAAACTTGTTTTTCAGTTGTTCTGAAATTCATTAGTGAGGAAATGAAAGGTTTTAGTGACTTCAGGCATGGAGCAAACCCCAAATATTAACTTGGGATTCTCTGGAGGGCAATCAGTGCAAATTTTAAAAAAGGTCTCAAGTGCTTTGCTTAGTGTCAAAAGGACACGTTTTAATCTTGATCTTCAAGGTCACAAGCTAATTGCTAAATTGTTTTTGTGCCTTAAAAGGAAAAATAAGTGCTTGAGTCTTATGCTTGGTGTCAGTGGCCCCCAGATGTAACCATTAATTTCTGTCTGCTTTTGCTTCTGGAAAGAATATAATTGTGCCACCAGATCCCTGAGCACTAAGGTTTTTTGCAAAAGCAAAATTATTAAAAACTGAGTAATAAACATCATAAAATAGATCTGGAACAAAACACCTTTTACAGCAGCCATTGTTATGTCTAGAGTGTTTTTTGTGTTGAACATTGTCAGAAACTAAATGATGCTCCCAAATAATCTGTTTTGCTAGGATTAAAGAAGTATGTCCTAAATGCTGCCCTTGGTAGAGAACTAATAAATGTCCTATGTTTTGTGAAACATCACTTTTTGTGTGTGTGTGTGTTCTATTTTCTGAGCTTCTGAAATTGCTTTTGTGACAGGGAGCCACAGCTTTTTGCATGAGTTACCCATATCTGGTTATGACTGTGTACATCAAAACTGCCAGAATAAAACCTCACATCCATCTCATGTGTCCTGGATTCAATGACGTGACAGGAGTTATTTGAAAATACTCTGCAAAACTAAATAAATAGCACTCATCTCATGAGAAAGGTTTTGCCTTCATGATTGTTTACTGATGCAGCTCCTAATTCTTCTAATCCTTATTTTTCTGGCTGCTCCACAGACACCCAGAAAGCCTCAGAAGAACTTAGAGGAATCTTGATCTCTACCTTTATGAGCACCATCTGTCATAATTACATTTTTTCAAAGACGACAAACTCACAATCAAACACAGCAATTAACTATCACAGCTGTCTGTGGGTTCACTATACATGCCCTGTCACCTCAATCAATTTTATGGCAAGGCTAAATGTGTATGAAAATGCAGGGTTCATATGGTCATTAATGGCCTTGCCCCTCTGTAGGTTTCATTTGAAGAGGTTCCAGAGAACATTCTCCAATAACAATGTTTTATCATCTCAATTTTCAAAGTAACAAGCCAATTTGTGGCTTAGTCCATAAAGGAACACTTTTAGATAGGTAAAATGAGCAATGAAGGGATGTGTATGCATTTGTGGATAATAGAGTTTGAAGGAGTCAGGATATAAAAGCCGGTGTTTAAGTAACAAGTAACGTAATTGTTCCCAGTGATGATATCCAGACACTGGGCAGTAACTTGTAGGAAATATCAAAATATGCCATCAAACTCAAGTCACAGATTTAGCAGAGCTTGGTATGGTAAAGTCTATAACTTTATAAGTTTAATTTATAAATCCATTGATTCAATGGTTCACTTTGTTTTAATCACAACTCAGAGAACAAGAAGTTCCTTACCACCTCTCCTTTTGACTTTAATTCCTAAATACTTTTGACAGAGTTAGTAAACTAATCACTTTCATCTGAATGGCTGAAGAATTTTTTGAAGGACTGTTTGAATGCCAGCTACTCTGCCTAGAGGATCCAAATTAGACTCTGATTCTCATGCTGTTACACAGAAGATTTCAACACACCTGAGCAGAACACCCCAGGCATTTCCAAATACTCCCTATAAAGAACTCAGAGCACCGATTCACTCACACTTCTATGCTGATGAGATCTGGAGGAACTCTTCTGTCAAGCAGTCTCTCTCCTGCTGTGCACAGTCTACCTCACTACACTAGATCTTTCTGACTTTAGCTGCACAAGAAACCCAGTAGTAAGAAACACAATATATGTCAGAATAGTCCATTTTTCTTTTAAAAACTTTAAACATGAGTCACTCAGCACAGCAGAAAATAATCTGATGCTTTTCATGGGGTATACTCATGTTGACACCAAAACTGACTTGGAAAATGAGATAATATCTAATCATACCCATTATGTGTGACACAATCAGACACGATTGATTTGACTAAATATAGACGCACACAATGCAGACATCTGCAACTGAACTCGGCATCCTGAACCCTCCACACTGCTGATGGACAGAAATAAGCCCTTCCACAGCACGATTCACTGCCCCAAGTAAATGTTTAAATTGAATCACACATTACAAGCGCCTATTTATCTCCACTCTTTGTAAAAGAGTTAAGCATGGCTAGTTGAGATGTAGATACCTACATATACATCACCAAAATTATCTGAGAGGATTAAGACTTTTTCATGCTCCAATTCAGGTCTACACTAACTGGTCCAAGAAAAGAATCACCTTTGTCCCCAAACCTTATCTTGCCAACATCCTCAAATCATTCTGACTATAACATTTTCTGTAAATTGAAGCATGCCATTTTTTTCAAACTCTGCCACTCTGTAAAGCAGAATGCAGGGAACTTTGCTAGAAGTTGTACCAGAAATTAGATTTAAAGCATGGATCTGAGAGATTTATGTAAGAACCAATGCCCTCTTGAAAGCACACTTTTCTGATATTCAATATAAGCTCTTGCAAAAGGTCAAATAATGCTGTGAAAACTCCCCATTCCCCACTCAGTTGCATTTTCACTATGGCAGCATAAGCCAGATAAAGCCAAACATCTCCTTGAATCTGATCCAAATGTTACTGACTTATGTGGGAACTAGTCTGTACCTTTAACGTCCAAAAAGGGTCTGAAAAGTCCTGTAATGAGATGAAATAATGCTATCTGTTTGGAAGAGATGAATCATTGTTAAAATTTGCCACCATCATACTTTTTAGTTAGCACAGTGTATGAGAATATCAGCCTTTGAAAAACAAAACAAGTGAACAAACACCCACGAAAAACCTACAGGGATAAAATTCTTACTCAATCAAAGACAATATGAAGCTCCGTTGCTCACTTCAATGAGGCTGGGATTTAACTGTATGACAGGGCTGTATGTCACTGTATATCAAAATGAAAATTCTTAAAAAATGTATTCTGCTTTGCTGCACTATGTAAAATATTAGTCAACCTATGTAAATACAGCAAATTTTGCACATCATACTTTCTGTGTGTACTTGAGTTTAATCCTATAATTAAGATACAAACGTTCACACTTGGGATCCCAGATAGAGAGGATGAAGCTCATTCATTGCCCTGGCTTTCAGCATATCACTCTGTTTTGTTCATTCACACTTCTTGATCTCATATGCTAAGTGCAATGATGTTGCAATGTTGGATCACAGGGAAGGCTAGCAAGCACAGGGTCCTTGAAGGTTTGAAGTTCCTGCAATACAAATAATTTCTCAAGAAAATACAGATTCCTCCCTTTAATGCATGAAACACGAGTCAAAGTAATTGTTCTATGCTCAGACCAGGACACAGCATGTATGATAACAGAGAAAGAGAACTGCAGGTGCTTTCTGCTGCTTGCTCCATTGTCCTGGTCCGTTCCTGTCCGTACTGAGGACCTGTCTGGAGCATGCCTTTCAGCCAGTAAATTAATTTTCTTTCTTTGGAAGACTCAAGACATGGAAAGGAAAGCTGAAGATTGTGTTAGAGTTTATGTGGGACACACATATGGGAACTGGTGTATCTGCACCAAAAAGTGAACTGGTGCTAAACAGCCCTTGACCCTTTATTAAACCTTGTTATTTACAAAAACATGGTGGCAGCATTCAGAATAGCTAATGGAAATTTTCCATGGCCTGGGTTAACTCCTGAGTGGTGCGTGGGAATATTTGGGAATGCTAGTTGGCTTATCCCAAAAACATACCAGGGACCATTCTAACAACTTAGCCATACAGAGTGAGATCTGCTGCCCAGGAACATTCCCTGGTACTTACTCATTTATTAGTACAGACATAGCCTAGGGACTAGAAATTGAGCAGAAACCTGTTGTGCGAGATGCTGTCCAGACACATAAGAAAATGGTACTTTTGTGACCAACAAGTTTACAAGTGACAAAAATGTAATTTTTCAATTCAGTTCCTAGTAGTTACTGATTCCATTTACAGGTGTTGTATGAAATTGCTGGGTACGCTCAAAAAGTTGGAAAAGGCACATCGGGTCCTGGAAGAAAAATGTGTAGAGAGCAGATGCCCAAGAATAACCCTAATAAAGTTCCTGTGTTTCCAAAACAAATAATAAACTTTGCATATCCCAGGAAACACAGCTAGCTGAATGACAAGATTTCCCTTCCCCCATATATTTCCAAGGACAGGGGACATAACAAAACAAAGAGAAGAAAAGAATATTGGGTAGTTATTGATGAATTTAGGAGGACAGGGAGGCAAAAAAGCCTGAGGTCTTGCATCCATTACAAATGCATGGCACTCCTAAAATAATAATAATAAAAAAAGTCCTTTGTACAAGAAGCAGCAGCTTTTCTTCCCAGTTTTCCTTCTTTTTTTAAAATCATTTCAGACTTACATCTATTACAAAAAAAAAGGAGCCATCTGTTTTCCCTGCCGTTTGCAATGTAAAAATGTAAATATTATTGTACAATTAGAAGATATTTGGGATGGATCTGCACTAACGCTTATGTGAATCTAAAACAGGAGGGAGTTTGAAGAATGGAACACTAAAACAATTGAAAGAAACTGACATTTCAACCCATGACTGGGTTGAAATGTAGGACTACAATTGTTTTATGCTACATCAAGACATTTTCTAGAAAATTAAACAAAGTGAGGAAAAGTCATTCAAAATGGACAGCATAGCAATTTCATTATCATTAATGGCCATATCAGGATCCTCTTTTGAATCCTTCTATGTAGGTAATTTGCAATCTTTCGCCTGTTTGTGAAGGTAAGCACTGAGATAGGTGGAAAAATAGAGCAGTGGGAAGAAACAAAGACTCTTCAAAGTTTTATGAAATATGAAATCAAAATAAAACTGCAAGGAAAGAAATATTTTAGTGGAAGCAAAAGATCGTAATCAATACATTATTAATAAGCAACAGTGCAGTATCTTAATTACACTTAGGGCAAAGGTAGAAGTAGAAGAGATCATACACTTGTAATCACTGCAAGATTCTCCTTTTCCCTCACGCAGTAGAAAAGCCAAATGGAAGTTCCTAGGCAAACACACTAATGGACATAAAAATTACACTCTGACATCTGTATAATCCCTGCCTGCAGGCAAGGGTTCATTCTGCTGACTTTCTAAACTGGCCTGATGTGAACCTTCACCAAGAGCAAAGGTGAGTAATCACAGCTAAACCGCAAGTTCAGCCTGAGCCATCTGCCTTAACTGCTGAGTGCATAACCCCAATGCTGCACCATACCAATGGCATTAATGAGCTAAGAGCAAGTTCAGGCCAAGCTGGCATCCACCTGTGCAGGACTGTGAATGCATACCCATGTAGCAGCTCCCTGTGGGAACAGCAAGCTATTTACATAATCCATATAGAATACCTGATTTTACAGACAGCCAGAAACATTAGGTGCATATATGCTGATATAGGATTAAAATGAGAATGCCAAGTAATTTCTTATGAACACAGAGCAAGAGGCTACTAATAATTTTGAAGTTAGATTCTTGAAGTTCAATTAAGTATGACATTTTTAGTTAGGCAAGGATCTTTCCCCCCAACAGCACAAAGTGGATTTGAATCCATTACATAGAAGTATAAATCCTTGTATCCTGTCACCACAGAATCTCATTGATGTTATGTAATCCTCAGGGAATGATTTTGAGAAATGCTCAAGGAATCTGTCCCCACTTTTCAGATGTGAATTTACTGGAGGAGTAGAAGATCCCTAATTTTCTCATTGCCTTGTTTTCACAATTTATTGGAATGCTGCTCATTCGTACGTTGCCAAGAAACGTCGGACATATTTATTCAAATACAGCCTCATGAAATAGAAGTGATTTATATGAAAAGAGGAATCTCAAACAACTTTCTGATGGAAATTCTTTATACTTACCTGTTGAAAACAGAGTCCTACAATAGTCAATCACAAATATCTATGAAAATTATAAACTAAAAAACCCTGCTTTTGAAATCCATGGTTGGAACTAAAGAAAACTCTTAAAAAATTGAATCAATATTTCATAAAATACTTGAAAAGCTCCTCTACAGGATTTGAAAGAGGAATTTATGTGACTTCTCATGTTGGATGCAATATTGAGAAAATGTGAGGAGCTTTTAAAGAAACCATTATTCATCTAGCAAGGTTTTCTACTCTTCAGAATGAATTGAACTTTAGGCTGATGAATCTTTTTGCTGTAACTATTTTCAGACTTCTGCTATGTCTTCTCTTCACCTGTTTTTAATATGGGGAAAGCACATATCAGACACAACAGTAAGAAACAACGTGTTTAACAACAAAAATCCTTGTAAGAAACTTTTGCATAGCACAAAGAAATATTTATCCACCTTCTATGTGTCTTGACTTGTGGCTGATACCTCTTTCAGTTGTGAACTGGCTGCTACTGAAATGCTCAGGAAATCTCATTCCATGACTCTTTGCACATAAGCACTTTTATTTTCTGCAAACTAATATTCCTACATAGTTAGGGCACCCAAACTCTCATTAGCAGCGTATCAGCACTCTGGGATTATAAAGATAATGAAGAAGCTGTGACAACATACACAGTGGGATTGTGCTGCACAGACAGAGCTATTAGAGACTGTCCAAATGAGGGCCATGGTGAAGATGGTGAAGGGGCTGGAGGTAGAGCCATATGAGGACCAGAGGAGGCCACTGGGTCTGTTCAGCCTGGAGGAGACAGGGAAGATCTCACTGCAGTCTGCAGCTTCCTGGCAAGAGGAAGTGAAGGGGCAGGCACTGATCTCTTCTCTGTGCTGACCCAGTGACAGGACCTGAGGGAATGGCCTGAACCTGAGTCAAGGGAGGTTTAGGTTGGGTATCAGAAAAGGTTCTTCACCC
Source organism: Pycnonotus jocosus (assembly GCA_013400435.1). Classification (NCBI taxonomy): domain Eukaryota; kingdom Metazoa; phylum Chordata; class Aves; order Passeriformes; family Pycnonotidae; genus Pycnonotus; species Pycnonotus jocosus. Next base: position 52,852 of record VWYP01031341.1, read on the forward strand.
AGAGGGGGTTTGGGCACTGGAACAGGCACCCCATGGCAGTGGTCCCAGCACCAGCCTGACAGAGTTCAAGAAGCGTTTGGACAATGCTCTCAGGCACCTGGTGTGACTCTTGGGGATGGTGCTGTGCAGGGCCAGGAGTTGGACTCAATGATCCCTGTGGGTCCCTCCCAACTCAGCTTATTCTGTGATTCTTTGAACTCACACTGTACAAAACAGCCTACAGCTTCCATGCTGGCAAGAAACTGAGGCTATTGAGTCCATAGACTTCTGCAGTATCCCATCACTCTGAGGTAATGAGAGACAACTGACTGCAGCACTGGAGTAAAGGTGGGCCAGCAGAGACACAACCCACAGTACCCAGCTACGATGTGTCTCCAGCAGCGTTGACTGATGATGAGATGGGGATTCTGCAGGAGCCAGGTTTGACCTGTCCTGGCTGCAGAGCACCAGTTCAGTAAAAGTCATGACATCTCCATCCAGAAGGAGATGCTCATCATCGCAGAATTCCATCAATACACAGATTTAAATTCTGCCACTACAAATGCAAAACCTTCATAATTAGTTTCAATAAATTTATAAGAAGTACCATATAGAGGAGTTCATGGAAGTAAAACATTACTAGAAACATTGCAAACAGTAAAAAATCCCAAAATTTTAAAAAATTCATTTTTTTACCCCCTACACTGTAACTTTTCAATTAAATACTATCATACAATAAATTCATAAGCATTACTCTAGCAAATTTCTTCTTTTTGCTACATTTTTATTTTACTAGAAATATTTCAGAACATATTTACTCCTCTGTTGTATAACTATAAATATACTGCCTTCCAGCGTATTGTCAGAGAAGATTCTTTTCAATGGTTACATTGTGGCTATAATATGCAGCTAAATTAAACTGTCATAGAAGATTTATTTATTAAGATTAAATCCAAACTCTGCTTTGAAAAAAACTCCAGAGTTATATGGCCCCCTCTCAACCTGCATATGAGAGGTTCTTTTGTATAAAGCCACATGGAGGCAGGAGGGGAGTGGGGAAGATGGAAATGGGGAAAGGGCAGTGTGATCCTGGAAGCTTCCAGGTTATGTGTCAGGTGCAGTGCTTTGGAAGTGTGCACGGACAGGTTTAATCAAAGAGCATCAGCTAATCCTTCAGGCTTTCCTTCTAGAATCAGCAGGAAGCGAACTTTCAGAGCAAGGAAAACCAATATAGTGGGGGAAAGAGGGTGTTTAGACAGGTCAATTGTCCCTTCCTATCAGTGAACTCCCTACTTAAAACTTCCCCAGGTCAGGACTGGCTGAGTGCTTGGGGGAACATGTACAGACACATGCTTAAATTTCTCTATCATTTGTTCCGTATCTCTCCCCTTTCTACAGCTAATGAAAGTCTTCTTTTACAGAACAAAGAAATGTGTTCCTTTAATTGGCACTAAATGGTACAGCATTTATCACAAGTTTAGTCAACTGTTTCCATGGCAGGCCTGTGAGGCTAATCCTCAGCAACCTCTATGCTAGTTAAAATGAATCTTTCACTACAGCCACTGTGCTCAGCTCCAGTAAACTCTCTCACTGTTGAGAACAGGGTGGCTGCATGAAAATGAACATTTGGAAACAGGTCCAGAAACACTCTCAATTCTTAAAGTGTGAACGGAATTGTTTGCAACAATTGTATATGTTATAACAATTTGTATATGGATTAGGCAAAAAGCAGGACAGGGAACTTTCCAACTTGTTACTCACAAACTAAGAACTCATATAAGACACAAAGGTCATCAACAGCCTTGACATCAGAAACTGTGAAGTTCTAAGTTCAAAACCCTGAAAGAAGGCAGCAAGACAAACAACAGAATTAAGAGTCTTGAACTTCAGGAGAGCAAACATGACCTTGTTTAGAAAGCTGCTCGTGGGAAGAGAAAGCAGCACCCTATAGGACGGCAAAATGTCAAGGGGGACTTGTTGGTTTTCAGGACACCCTCCTCAGAAGTATGAAAAGAGACGTTTGTGAGACACCAAAAAAACAGTGTAGGAGGCCAGCATGGATGAACAACAATGTCCTGACTGAGCACAGGTGTAAAAAGGAAGCACAGGGATAGTGGAAAAAGGCAGAAATTATTTGATTCAATACAAAGACACTGTTCAATCACAAAGGGATGGAGCTAGGTAAAACAAAGTCTGGGTGAGGTTACAATTAGCAAAGGAAATGAAAATCAACTCTAAAGGTTTTTAAAGAAACCAAACAGTAAAAAAGGAAGGCTGAAGATAAGATAGGTCCATTATTCAATGTGGCAGTGAACCAAATGGAGTAAGTCTGAGGAGCTTGGTGTTTCCTTTACCTTGATGTGCAAAGTTTTTCAAGTCTGTGAACCAACTATGAGAGAACAGGGGAGTAAAGTATTACCTACATTACCAGAAGATTGAATTGGGCCAACTGGATACACATAAGTACAACAGATCACATCAGACACATGTGACTTGCTGAGGGATCTTGCCAATACCAATGCAAGATTGTCATCTACTATCTTTCAAAGGTTTTGGAAATTGAGAAAGATTCCTGAGTCTTGATACCCAGAAAAAGGCCAATGTTGCACCCACTTTCACAAAAGGGCTTCCCCAGACGTAAACTCTGTCCAGCTGTAGGTGAATCAGCCCAATCTCAGTATCTCAGGAAGTCTGTGGTAAATTCTCCTGGGAGACATTTCCCACCCATGAAGGATAACAAGGTGGAATAGGCAGCACCAATTTACTAAACAGAAAATCACATCTGACAATTGGACTTCCTTCCATTACAAGATGTTGGGCTCCCTGCACTGAGCTAGAGCAATGGCATCACTGATTGTGATTTTAGCAAGGCCTTCAATATGACCCCACAGTGGGACAGACAAATTGACACGGTCTGCTTTGGAGAGGGACAGGATAACATGAGCACAAAAATGCCAGGGCAGCAATAAGCACGGCGAAGCCCAGCTACAGCTGGTTACCAGTGCATCCTTCCTGGAACAAAACTCGTGCTTAGTAGTGTTTAATGTGTGACACGGATGACAAGGTAGAGCACACCTTTGGGAAGATGGTGGGAGCACTGACACACTGGAAAGCAGGGCTGCTGCTCAAAGGACAGACCACAGAAGTGGGCCAAATGTAACATAAACTTCAGCAAAGGCAACTATAATGTCTATGTCCTAGACAGATTAAACCAATGCAATGAGCTGGAGAACAACTGGAGATTGTGCAACCTTCCACAAAGGATCTGAAGGTCCTCGAGGTAAAGAAGACTCAGCAATGTGCCCTTTTGGCAAGGACAATCAACCATGTACAGTGCTCTATCAGTAACAGCACTACCAGCAGATCGAGGGTAGTCATCCTTACCCTTTACTGGGCACTGCTGAGACTCTGTTGGGCACATCTGGAATACTGTGTCCAGTACAAAAGTGAGACATGGACATAACAGGGCAAGTCCAGCAAGTGCTCAAGGGTCCTGGAGCTCAAGAAATGAAAGAAGAGATTGAGGAAATGGTTCCTAGCCATCTTGAAGGAAAGAAAGCTGATGTAAAGATCTAACTGCTTTCTATAAAGACCTGCTGGAAGGATATGAGGATGAATGAGCCAGACTCATCTCAGTGAAATTACAAGATGCAATAAGCAGATGTTGCAACACAAGAAATTCCAATTTGGTTTAAAGAAAAAATGCTCCCTCATGGCAAAGACTGACAAAATAATTTGCGGAGTCTCCACTGCTGGCAACTGAAATGGTTCAAACTCAGCTGAACAACACCATGTGCAACATGAACTAGTTGGACTAGCAGGAGTTTAGTCAGAATTACCTTAACAGGTTCATTTCAGTCCCCACTGTTTGATGATTTGGTGACTCTATGATCAGTCTAATACCACAGAAAACTGCATTCCAATATCCACCATTATAAAGGTAGCCTCCCTCTCCACACACAAAATCAACAAATAAGCATGTTTTGAAAGCAGAGAAACATCAGAAACAGGAACTGTTTCTGAGAGGCAACTATGTTACAAGTGATTAATATGGACCAAACCATCACCAGCAAGGTGGTATTCGGTAATAAATTATTAAAAGTCAAGAAAAGAGCTCTTGAGAAAAAATTGAAGGAACTGGATTGCTTCTTAATCTGGATAAATGCAGGAAACAGAGCACAATTTTTATAACTAGAAATGAAAGGGTTACGTAAGTCCAGCAATACCCAGTTAAATACAGTTCACCTTCAATAAACCCACTGCAGAGATGTGAGATGGATAAACTAAGCTGAAATTTACAGGTTTCAAGGCTACTGCAGGAGAGCTACACAACTACAGCACTTGTTCTCCCATCTTGACTGTCATCTCTAAGAATACCTGAAGTTCAACAGTTTGACTAAAGTCAAGACACAATCTATGTTTTTTAAAACTTTATTAGATATATCCAGGTTTTAGGTACTGCAATTTGCTCTTCAAAATTAGTTCAGTGGCTGATTTTTTCCCCTGTAGTCAGCAGCCCTTATCCTCAATTTCTTGCTCTTCAACCACACATGACTGTGATTCTCTTCACTGACTCTACTGTGAGTTAACACCACTACTCAGTGCTGACATGTTTAAATTATCTCAGGTACCAAGAAGAAAGCATCAGTGTTAAGTTAATTCTCACTCTAATACTCTACAGTCAATAAAACCTCTTAGGAGATAAATGTCCTACTGCTCATCTATGCCAAATCATCTATCAATCTTCATTTATGCAAATCAACTTCTCTATTTAACCTCTTTAAATCTACAAAACTGACAAGTGCATTAATGCCTTATAACATGCTTTATAAAATCCACACACAGAAACGGATTAGCACAATAAAAGTATACTATTTCCATGCCTATCCATCCTAGCATCAAATCATATAAAGTGTTAACGAATGTTAAATGCCAGAACTAAATTTTTATGCCTTTCAAAATTTCTCACTATCAACTCGATTAAATGACTCATTAATAGTCAATTAAATACTAGATAAAATTTAATTTTATGCTTCCAAATGTAATAAATAATAAAAATACTTTTTAAAAAATTAGACGCACAGAAAGGCAGAATCATGTTTAGGAGTGTGATACAATATGCACACTGGGAAAATTAAATGAACTGGTTTAGTATATTTAAAAGCCTATTTTTTTAAGGTCAGTAAAATTAATATACTACATATGTGAAACTAGAAAAAATATTTTTGTAGAAGTAAAAGAACAGTGAAATATTAGAGTGGGGTTTTGCACTTTCTTTTATGTAACTAAAGTCTAAGTTCATAAAAGAAGTTTGTTGCTTTTCACCTTAGTTGCCTTAAAACCATTAAGACTTAATTACAGGGTAAAGCACTTACTGAATTAGAGGGGTCTTAAGGTTGAATATATATTTATGGGTAGACTTAGATAATTTACATTTTCATATTACTTCCACTGCTCCCTACATACCTTTTGTGTACAGATTAATTTGAAAGCTTACAGAACGGCAATTTAAGCACAGAGAATCCCATGTGTCAAAACAAACTAATAGCTATCAGGTGCCTTGCAGCCCTCGCATTTTTAAGCTACTAACAATGTTTTTATCATGCATTCCTGGTCAAAAGTTAGTAACTATTCTGCTTGAATGGAGACCCTATACCCAGAGACAGCCTCAGGAGCAGCAGCAGTTCTGCAACACTGCTTGCCTGCTTGCCAGGTCTGGGATTTTTCCTCCCCGGACACAAAACCAGACAAAACAGTTCTGTGAGTACAAAGTGCACCCCACAAGGCTGGCTACTTCAGCCTCCTCTTTTATGTACCTGTGGGACAGAGACATGGTCCTATCTTCTCCCTGACCCCTTCTGCATCTTTGGGTCAGCCTGCCGAAGGATATCCAGCCAGCAGAGCCAAGCATTTCCTCAGCTCAGAAGCTGCAAGGCCCCTTCGGGGTGCCATACGATGGGGAGGGAGAAGGAACTCCTGACTGCCTTTACACAATTCATATCATTTAAGGTCCAGAGACCTTCTACTCACAGAACTTCCTGCAGATGAGGAGGAACACAACAATATAGTGACAGGATAATAACACAAGCTTGTGCTGGCATTGTCAAGAGCTCTGCTGAGCTCTCTCTATTTTGATCATTTCATGACAGAGGGTAATTTCCTTTAATTCCATTTAATGCCATCCATTTTCTGAAAGAGGGGAAAGGGCAACATGCATGAGCATGTGCATACGTTACATATATGTTCCTATAAAAGGAAGGAAAACAAACGTTTATCACATAGCACAGATAACAGAGCTCACCTAGACACTGAATGTATCTAAATCCAGCAATCCAGGAACTGCATGGGGGAACTCAAGCACAACGTCAAATGCTGAACAGAATTCAGACCAAACTCACAGGGTCTTATTTTATTCCTTTTCCCTGCTCTTCTGGAGGTATGAATTACTTCTGGCATGAGTCAGACACAATTCTCACCATTACCTTTAGTATAGTTTATTTTACAGTTTTAGTTCCAGACAATGGGGTATGGTATCAGCAAAAAGGGTCAAATAAACACAAAAATCACCTTGAACAGGAGACCTGGAGATGATTAGGAAAAGAATGATAAAAGTAATGTAAAACACCTTAAAAAGACAGTTCTTCAGGTAGCTGCTTCCTCTGCTACTTGGTCAGAAAAATGCTGCTAAATGAAGAGTAAATACATCACTTTCATTTAATTTTATAAAGCTTTATTAATTTTAGCTAGTCTTTTTTTTTTTTTTGGTTGTTCTAAACCGAGACTACTGGGCATCCTTTAAGAAAAACATGCACAGGAGCCCCAGTAGAATTGTTCTTATCCTCTGTAGCATAGAGTCTACAACAAAACCCCCCAAAACCTCCAAAATCAAGTTGAGAAGTACAAATCCTAGACAGGAAACAACATGGCAACTAAGATTATTCCAATACTTCCACATGAAATGCAAATTAAGATAGAAAAGAGGGGAACAAAATGAAAAAATCGGTAATTGAATGAGGGGAAACACACCACGTGGTTTAACCATAAAGCCTACAGTGAATGACACAAAATAGTGAGTTTGTAACAGGGGCATGGCAGATCAACATGCCCCCCAGTCAGCACTGAACTAGCACTCCAACACAGGAATAAATTATGCTTTAATCAGATTAGTCAGCTTCTGGGTTGTAATCAAACATTGAGTATTTCTTTTATCCTCAGAAGATCTATTCAGTCTGTATTTATTTCTTGTAAATCTGACTACTAATATCAAATGTAGCTGAAATCTGAGGAAAGCTGCAAATATGAAATATAACAACCCTAAGATCTCATCAAATTCCTAGGTAGAGTCTCCACATTAGAATTTTTCATGGTGAAATATTATTCAGAGCACATTCTTTTTTTATTTCAGATGCCATTCTTTTTAATAAATATAATATCTTTCAATATGTTCTCTTTTGTGTATTTCTCACTAATCTTGACTTGTCATGGGTGAGGGCTCTGAACTGAGGAAAACTGCCAATAAAATAAGGATGAGAGAAAAATATGGACTTTAACATCATGGATCCTCCATGCTGAATATATGTCATGATTTCAGGAGAACTAGAATAATATATGAGTGCCTACAATTGTGGATAAAAGGGGCTGCATATGAAATGAAAGCCATGTAAACAACTGATTAGGAAAAAGAAAACCAACAACCTCAGGACTACTCAGAGTACAGGAAAAAGTACTAAAGATTTTTAAATGTCTGAATAGAAAAGAGCAATAGGAAAATCTATTGGAATTGGATCAGCAGTCAGGGTATAGTGATGGAGCAACTTCTTTCTGCAGAAGCAGCATGTAAATTTTCTGCCTGGCACCTGAGGAAGAAGGAACAGTAAGTTGTCTCTGCTTTGCAAAAAAAGTAGAAGACAGTATAACTATACTAAAGACAATAACTAACCTAGAGATAAGTGTGTTTCAAACAACATAGATATGGAATAATGAAAATACAATTCAGAAAAAGGTAATGAGTATTATTCCAGCAGTCACATTTGACTGATTCAGGAACTTAATGTGCTTATCTATTTGTTCCTCCATTACACTCTGTATACAATAAAATGTGTCCATCACCTAGTACGAATCTTGGTCTGACCCTGTATTTCTACAAAATCAAAATTTTACTGAGAAACTGCATTTTTTACCCAACCAATGATGAAAGCTGACACTAACTTCAGAGAGAACACTAGATCTAAGCAAATTTTTCCTTCTGAGATAAAATAAAGATTTGCACAATATACAACATTCACGTCCAGGAGACTGGTTTTTTAACAGCTCTGTGGGAAAACAATGAAGTGTGCCTATCAATATTCTTCCTGCACCTATGTTAGGAATAAGCCATTTTCATCATATAAACATGATGAACTTCTTATTAAAGAATCCATGCAATATCATTATATTTACCTTAATGCACACACAATAAAAATTGCAGCAATGTAACTTCAGGATGAAGAGTTCCTGCAGAAGGTCTTAGCATTTCAGTGTGTGCTTACATAAAAAGGAAAACCATGTAAAAAAAACCAGAAAGTAATTACTTTGGATTACTTCTAATATCTGTAATTATTGTTATGCAAATTAATTACCTTATAAGAATGAAGAAACAATGATGATGTTTAATGTATAAAGTTCCAAAATATACAGAGAAAACTTTGAGAACTTTATTTTCAAGAAAAAAAAAAACTGTAAGGAAGAGAGACATTCCAAAGAAGAACAGTTCTACCTTGCTAATATTTTTCTGTCATGTAGCTGTTGTGAATTGAGATTTCTGTTCTTCCTGCATTGAAATTGCTCTTGCAACTTGGTCTTTGACATGGCACAAATCCATCTTACTGCTAAATAATTCACTATGGTGAAATATAGAGATGGGAAATTTTCCTAAGGGGTATTTATTCAAACTGATACATTGATTCAAACTGAAAGAATTTGGAGCACTGACCCTCGGGTACAATGGTAAATACCAATCAAAACCAGCTCTCACATGGTCCTATTTATTATCAAATTATACTGGATTTGTAACATGCTCCAGAGAAGAATTGTAATTTAATTAAAACTTTCTTTAGTTAAATAGTGTTAAGTGATAAAGAATGATGATTCTAACATCCAGAGAATCCAGTGTATCAAAGCAGAATAACAGTGTACAGTGTTTTTTAGCATGAAATTGCATGGACACTAGCAGAGTTCAGACCCATACAACAGCAGTTTGTTGTGATGGAAGGAAACTCTCCCGCTGGAGAAATAAAGTACACCAGGAGAAACAAGAATCAAAGTGGTCTTTTCATTCATTTGGAGGTGTATACAGATTCTGAAAAAAAATCATAAACTTTCATCAGGAATTCTTCTTGCTTGTCTACTGCCTAACTTCACTTGCCACATTTTAACCAAATACATCAAAATTAAGGGGAGAAGGGGAGGCTCCGTTACCTGAATCCAAACTTTCATGTTGTAGAGGAGAAGAAAGCATTTGTATGGTTGCTTTGTAACTGATCTGAAATGCACAAGTCTGCATGAGTTCCACAGCACCATTAGCTCCAGAAGTGTAGTTCTGGTCACAACTGCCTTGCCTGGGCTGATCTCTTGAGAGAACATCATGAGCCAAACACCGACAAGCAGATACATTTTGAGTATGCAGGGTGGGAAAGGGTTCAGCAGAGAGTTGGAACTGCCCTCTGCAGCCATCCGAGGTGGGGGATTCAAAAGCAGTTAATACTAAACCAACTCATGTATGATTTATGGTGCCTTCAACAAGCCAAATGCAAACATTCTTATTTCATATTGAAACACTTCTGATCAAAAAGCCAGCAGAGAATACTTCTGAGAACAGCGCTGTCAAGACTTATTTGGAAAAGAAATAAGTAATTTTTTTAAACCATGAAAAGAGATACAAAGCCAATAACATTCCAAATGAACAGAAGTTTCAGACTTACTCAGCTCTCATTTTTTCATAGGACTTGTGAAAACGGGAACACATCCTCCATCTATATTGTCTATTGGAAAAATGAAATTGTTCTTTTTTTGCCAAGCACAAAAGGTGATACCCCAGAAGAAGGGAAGGGGAAGGAAATAAACCCAAAAGACAAAACTAGCACTTTCATAGTCTTACTTACAATATTTACTTACCTAGGAATTGGATTTTTTTTTCCTCATGATCCTCCTGTGTTATGCTATGTACTCTCTGGAGCAGCAGTAAGTGCAGAAGTGTGAGGAACAAAGAGTTATGCTCTCATGCAGCAATAATGTCTGGGATATGAAGTTATATCGCGTCAACATATCATTTTTCTAGATGCTGCACATGAAAAGTGTCATGAAAATAGTTTTACCATCCTTCTCCCCCACTCTGCCCATTCCTGTCCATGAGAATATACAGCAGCTTCATGTGTCTTTGCTTCTTTCTGGAAATTACCTTGAATTTTTAGGAAGATGCTAATTGATGACTGGAGACAGGTGAGAAAAAAAGGCAGTCTTATTTTGTACATCCATAACTTTTTCAATTCCTTTTAAACATCCCCTCCACTTACATCATTTTTAGCAGCTTGCCT
>VWYP01031341.1:72917-89042 GCA_013400435.1 Pycnonotus jocosus
CCCCGCCCGCAGCGCCCTGGCCCCGCGGAGCTGCGGCCCAGTGCACGCCCGGGCCCCGCGGCGCTGCCCCGGGCAGGGGCCATGTCCCACTGACCGCCTGGCCGGGACCGAGCCAGCCTCCCGCCGCTGCTCCCAGGGCACGGCCCGCGGTGGTCCGAAATGAATCCCGCCGAGCTCTCCCGTGGGAATTCGGCAGGAGCGGCGGCGCGGCCAGCGGTGGCTCCCCGCGGCTGGGGAATAAAGCTATTGCTTGGATTTACTGGGGCTTGATGGAACAGCCTGCGCTGCATTTGTGTCCTCGTGTAAGTGGCCGAGGAAGAGCATCAGTGAAAATGAATGCTAATCCAGTACACCCAGAAAATCTGCAACTTAAATCTTCCCCAGAAACTGGAAAACTTCCTTGGGAATTCTACTTCCTTTTCAGGCTCTTTGCCTTTTTCTTTCATCTCTGAAACATCCTCTTACAAATGCTGTTCACCTGTTTCAGAGAAAAGCCAGTTTTTAATCACCTCTAATAATTTCAGTTTAAGAGCAGGGGCAAAATACCAAATATCGTAGTTTAAAAACCCAAACAAAACAATACTTTTTCAGTAATAACACTTAGGCGAAACTGAGTCCACTTGTATTTCTCAGTTCTACTTCACTGGGAGCACTCTGATGATAGTTTCCAAATAAATAATTACAAACTTTTCTAGGAAAAATGTATTGCACTGAAGAATTAACATCTGACCTTTAGGTATTTTTCACATTAAACATAGTACTTAGTATTTCATGAGGAAATATTAGAATTAAATGTTGTAAAGGCGTAGTTAAAACATTAATGCATCCAAATAGAATCACTCCCGCATTCCTGGCCATGTTCACATATTGAATTCTAACCAGTGTTTGTGTTGGAAAAGCACACAGCCCTGTGCTCTCTAGGCATGCACACCTTCTCCTGATTTAGTGATGTGCTGAGAAAATAACTGGGCAAGCCCCAGTACAGTCGTTTGCAAAGCAGGCTGACACTGCCTGTGCTTTCCAGCAGCCCTGGCCAGACCATGATTTCAGTGGCTGCCACTGGGACTCGTCTCACCTGCTGAAAGTGCCAGAGGAAGAGATGTGCAAAGACACCTGCAGCTCATCTCCGTGGTCTTTAGAGGAGGTGCAGAAATACCTGCAGTCAAATTTCCGAAATTTCTTTTGTCCTCCTACCTATGGCTCTCAAAATCACACTCCGATAGGTTTTAGAAATCTTCCCCTCTTTGCAAAGCATTTTTTTTCTTTTAAAGGCTATTTTATTTTAAATAGGAAGTTTAGTAGCAGTGATACCATGTGTATTTTATAGTTCTCATGCTGATTCTTCTTTCATATTACTATAAAAACAGACAATACAAAGTTATGTGCAGGCTTTGCATTTGAGAAATATGTTGTTGATATTATCTCACTTTTTTTTGAAAGGAAATTGTTTTCTAGAATGCTTTGTGATGGAATTTTGATATGTTCCACTGTTCTTGTGCATAACCGTTTAATTTCATTTGTTCTACTCTGTTATGAAGAGACAGTAGTTCTCCACTTAGTGGTTTTTGTATATTCCCCAAATGTTGGCAGTTACTTTTTATTTCAAGTAGTCTATTTGATGTTAGACTGTTGTTTCAAATATTTTCTTCCAGGTACCTTTTTTGCCCCTTCCCTTCCCTTCCCTTCCCTTCCCTTCCCTTCCCCTGTTCTGTTTTTTTCTTCTGGTATATTTTCTACTTTCTTAAAGTGGATACCATCCTACTTTGTTGATGGGCTGTCAGATCCTTTGATTTCAGAGCCTGCACAGCCATTTTCTCTGTTTCATTCTGCTTCTTCCTTCAATCTTGTGCTTACTGATTGAATGCCCCTAGATTATTTCCCATCTTCCACATGATACCTGTGCATCTCTCTCAGCTTCCAGGTGGCATTTCTCATTTTCTCAGTTTCTACCCTTTCTAGATGCCAAACTTTCCTTGATCTTCATTCTTATTTCAGCCTCATAAGTTCTGGTATCCCCCAAGGCACTCTTACATTCTCACCAATCCCAAACCTTTCATAAATCTTGAAGCCACACTCAATAGGTGTTATTGATGGTACAGTGTGTGATTTTCCGGAAATATTGGACAGATAAATTGCAGGAACAAAAAATGTTCATTGTCCTTGAAAGAGAAAAACGATGATGAGCTGAAATTCTGAATCTTTTCAACCTGATTTATATTTTAAAAACACATATTTCAACATACTGTAGCAACTGTCTTGTCTCCATTGCCTGGTTACAGGGTGAAAACATGCAGCACTATGGGAGTGGGCCATACTTCTGCTGGAGGTCAGATAAGCACAGATGTTCTGAAATCTGTGAGTTTTCCAAGAGTCCCAAGATGATGGGAATGCTGGCTAAAGGTAGTGTGTCCTTTTGATGCATTTATATTGGAATGGTTCAGGAAAGGGAGTGGACTTGCATTTTTTCCTTTTTTTAAGCTAGGCATGATAATCCATTCTGTAACTAGCCAAAAGCTAGTGAGGTTAAAGAGAATTACTTTGGACACCAAAATGCTGGAATGAAGAAACAAGGTGTGGTCCTTTCCTTCTGTGAGAGAGAAGAAAAGAGATTCCTAGCAGAGAGTATAACTATTCATTACGCTTTGTGCAAGGCTTTCCAACACCAAAATGAAATTTATATATTATTCTGGCTTTCCTAATGACTTGGTATTTCTGTTGCAAAGATGAATATGTGCTATTTTTTAATGAATTAGCCATTATTGATATTTATGCAGTCATTTACTAGACATTTAAATTGCAAATTGAATTACAATGAAATTGCTGTTCTGGAGAAAGTTATCAGATCTTCACTCTAGTATTTCCCGTAAATATGTGTATATATCTATATATCTATGTATATAAAGTCAGAGTGAATACTGAAATAGAAAAACAAATTGTTTTTTTCTGAGACTTTATGGGGTTTGTGTGGCATGGTTTTGCTAGCGGGGGGCCTACAGAGGTGAGTTCTGTGAGAAGCTGCCAGAAGCTTTTCCCATGCCAGATGATGTCAGTGCCAGCCAGCTCCAAGACAGACCCACTGCTGGCCGAGACTGAGCCATCAGCAATGGTGGGAGCACCCCTGGGATAACAAATTTAAGAATGGGGGGGGATTTCTGCAAAAGAACATTTGCAGCCAGAGAAAGGAGTGAGAGTATCTGAGAGGAACATCCCTGCAGACCCCAAGGTCAGTGCAGGAGGAGAGGCAGGAGGTGCTCCTCCAGGTGCCAGAGCTGAGATTCCCCTGCAGCCCATGGTGCAGTCCACGGTGAGGCAGCTGTGCCCCTGCAGCCCACAGGAGGTTCATGGTGGAGCAGAGATCCACCTGCAGCCCCTGGAGGATCCATGCCTGAGCAGGAGGATGCCTGAAGGAGGCTGTGACCCCATGAGTAGCCTGTGCTGGAGCAGGCTGACAGGACTGGGGCCCCACAGAAAGAGGAGCCCATGCTGGAGCAGCTTTGCTGGCAGGACTTATGACCATCTAGGGAGCAGCGTGTTCCTGAAGGACTGCACCCTCTGGAAGTGACCCACACTGCAGCAAGGGAGAAGGAATCCTGCCCTTGAGGAGGAAGGAGCAGCACAATGTGATGGACTGACTGCTACTTCCATTACTTGTCCCTCTGTGCCCCTGGGGTAAAGATGTTTTAGGATTCAGATTTTAGTTCTCATTATCCTACTTTCATTTGATTGGTAAAAAATTGAAGTGATTTTCCCCAAGTTGAGGCTGTTTTGCCTGTGATGGTAATTGGTGAGTGATTTTTCCCTGTTCTTGACCCAGGAGCCTTTCCTTATATTATCATTTCTGTGTCCAGTTGAGGAAGGGAGTGATATAACAACTTTGGTGGGCACCTGGCATTCAGCCAGGGTTAAACCACCACTGAGATTTTATCTGACTTGTACACATATTAACCTTTAGAAGTAAAAAAATACATAAGCTTGACCAAAAAACCACAAATTTGCAGCATTTACATGCTTAATATCTCCCTTGTGCACCTTTTTTAGTACATAATCAGAAAATCCATCTGTCTTCTCAGATAAAAAGAACTGATGCATTAATGTGAAATGTAAGTGTAATTTAGACTTAGCTTTTATTACAGACAGCAAATTACAAACTTTTCCATCATCATTCACTCAATCAAGTCTAGTGACTGAGATATTTCACTCACAAAGATGAAAAACAAAAGCTGAAAGCTCCTGCTCCCTGTACAAGGGAAAGAATGGGATGGATTGAGCTTGCCTGACAAGTGACAGCCACATTGCTTAATGCACTACTGGAAGTCACTTGGGTGCCATGGCAATGAAAGCTGCAGAAGATGCCATGCAGAACAGCACAGTGCCACGATTCAGCCTCACTGCATAACTTACAAAAAGTAAGTTGGAATATATGTAGATACAACTGTACTGCTGACTTGTAGACTAATCTAAACCTGTTCAGGATCAAGGGGAAGTGGCAACATCAACCTGTACTTCCAAGGAAATTTTCAAGGATTCATACAGTGATGAATTGCTCACATTTAACCAAAGTCTTGTTGTGTAAGCTGGTTAGAATGCACTAACAAGGGTACTCCAGAACACACCACAATCAGTTTCCTGGCTTTCTGTTCTGCAGTGGGAATACTATCAAAACCACAGTTGAACAGACCAGGAAAGGTGCAAGTCAGTTTAACTGTGCAATGGCTAAACAGTGTCACTGCTGTGGGTGTGGGTATCACTTGGAAAGAAGAATGCTTTACAGCTTGGAGGTGTGAAGGATGTGTAACCTGCCTGATGGAAATTTTTTCTGCTCTATAGTGCAGAACTCAAGGTTTACTTTTAGAAAGCCTGAAAATAGAACCATTACTACTTAGTAATTTTGTTAGTTCTCTGCATAAAATGAGTGGAATAATCATTGCCAACTACTAACTCTAATCCCAGCTGCCTTCTGCCTTTGTTTAAATGTGAGTGAGAGCAGAATCATGTTAGACCAACCAGAAACCCTTTCCTATTTCTAAAATTCTTCCTTCATATGGTCTCTTCTGGCCACAATCCAACCTGCTGTTTCACGTTCAGTTTAGGTAATTAGAAATCCTTCACTACGAGGATGGTGAGGCACTGGAATAGGTTGTCCAGAGAACTTGTTAGTGCCCTGTCCCTGGAAGTGTTCAGGGCCAGGTAGGATTGGACCTTGAGTAACCTGGTCTAGTGCAAGGTGTCCCTGCCCATGCAGGGGGTTTGGGAATGACATGATCTTTAAGGTCCTTCCAATCCAAACTGTTCTATGATTCTGTGACTTGGCTCTCATAGCTGTATCCCTTTTGTTCACACGGAATGCTGCCTGGATGTATGCATGAAACTGAAGTGCACATTTTAATCACTCAGTCAGAACTTACAGATTAACCTTTTCTCTGCAAAGGAGAGCCTGCTGAGGAGTTAGGCTTAAATGGCTGGTGAGCCAAGTGAGGGCAGTAGGACTGGATCACAGAAACACATTCAAAAGCTGTTCAAAATGTCTTGGCTAAGAACACTCTTGGGTGTTCATGGGACAGAGACACTGAAGGAATTTTGCACTGGGGGAGAGAAGTAGGGTCTACAATGAGAAAGAATTAATTTAAGGATATGTTTCTACCTGGACATTTAAACTCAGGACTGGAGTTTGTGGGGGCACAGAGATTTCTGGGAGCATCATTACTGCTGAACTGCTAGGGATGATCTTACTCCCATCATTAATCAGGTGTACACACACACTGCCCCCTCATTTACAAGATCCCACTTAGTCTTTATCTTTCAGAAAGACACAATTCTTCTCTATGTGCCTTCACACAAGCTCTGTCAGGCTACATTTGCCTTGGTTTACATGGTACAAATAATTATTGTCGAGTAATTTTAAAATTTTGAAACGTACTAACACCCACTTGTGCTATATCTACACTGTGGAAGTCAGTCCAATTGAAATACTGTCATTAAACCCATTGCAGTTTCATTGCACATAATTTTGTGGGTTTTGAATAAATACTGTTTCCAACCTGGTAGTCTGAGGCATATTGCTCAAAGATAAAGAACTCTACTAGTCATCGAGCCCCTATTCCCATTACAGATAATAAGATACTTCTTTTCTATTTTAAGTGAGTAGGAGGATATTTGAAGTCAAAACTAGATAGAATTAACTAGAAAATGTCTTTCTAGTTTCCAAGGAAGTGGATAAGTTTTGAACCTTCCAATCAAGGTGTATATGGAAAGAGATATTAGACCAGAGATTATGTATGTCATGAAATGCAAGACTAATTTGACAGAAATCAATAGACTTGCAGCATAAGTAAGATCAGGATTGCATTTTTCCCTTTTCTACCTTCTTTTGTTACAGAAAGAAATAAAATATTTTCAATTTGTCATTTAAATGACTAACCTAAGAGCTTTTCAACAACCATTCCATGTTCATGCAAGGCACTACATTAACTTCTGTGTCCTGCCTGAGTGGTTCAAAGCATCTCCACTTGTCACCTAAATTTGTCACAGCAGCAAAGAACAGCCTTCTGTGTGCATCAGAATGTAGAATCATGTGGTTCTTTTCTTGGAGATTTGATATTTAGACCTGCAAATGTATAAAGAGTAAACGACTATCATAAAGAGTGACAAATACATCAGAGCTCTCGCAAAAATAGGTTCTTAAACATTCAAACAACTATTCCTGGCATTTAACTTTTGCCTGCAAAGTGTATTTGAATAACACGTTGTTTAACCTGACATGATCATATACAGCCATGGCAATGGTGTGGTTAAAAATTTGAAAAATTTCCATTTGCTTTTTATTTTAATTTAAGTTCTTTACAAGATGAAGGTGTGAAGCTTCTACTAATGAGAAAATATTTTTTTTTCTTGGTGAATACTAGAAATCTTGAGTTAGCACTGTCAACATTAAGGTTTGTTAATGTGTCATATTAAGAGATAACATCAATAGTTACTTTAGTTCTCAAATCAGTTATGCTTAATGACGATACTTGTATAAATTTATCAGTTATCTGCCCAGCATAACACTAGGAATTTTCCACTTCCTTTGAGAAACATACAAAACCAAAAAAGCGTGGAAAATATGTTGAAAGGAGACCAACAGAAAAGATTTGTTAAATTAAAAGCAGAGTAACTGCAGTGAGCACCTCCTGATAGTCTCACTGCTATGCCACCTTTGTCATTTAGAGATCCTGACATGATGGATATTAGTGCCACCATTCTGCCTTGAAGGTGGAGTTTATAATTATTGATATGCCACTGATTTCATCCTGCTGTATTTAAAATAATTAATCACAATAGTTTATCTATCAAAAATACCTTTTCTAAGTTATGCATAAATAATATTTTATTTATATTTTCTCTGAATTACATGTGTGCATCTTATTTGTTTATAGTAAATCAGTTTCTACCCTAAGTGTCTTGTTAACAAAACTCTAAGTAACAGAAGCTCCTGCAGGCAAGCCTGTGGTAAACTCTGTAGTTCTGCCACCCTGACTTGCTGCTGGCTTGAGTTGTTTTGTTTGGAAATTGGGAAAAAGTAAGTTGGGAAAAGAGCATTGTGTTGCATGAAGGGTTGCGAGTGATGCCTCAAGCAGCTTCACCTGAGGACTACAGGCTTTTCTCCATCATGTGGTGCACGACAGCCTTCCCCTCTGAGTCATTCTCTGTTTTCTCTACGTTCATGCCTATCACCATTTGTCATTCATGTATTTTTAGATTAGTAAGGGTTTGTTTGAATAACTGTTTTAAAAGTCTTGTCTGTAATCACACATCAACAATTATGTGTGACTGAGATTGTTCAAGAAAAGATAATCACTATCCTTTACTTATTGCTACTATTTTCCTTTTTTAATTTTCTGAAGTTCCACCAAGCATTCATTAAGAGGAAATAATACAATAAATGGGGATAATTATTTACTGATTGTAACTTTAGTGAAAATGCATACACAGATTTCTGGGATGATGCTGTTTATATACATTAATTCTTGAATTCTATGAACTAAATTACAAGATATAATCTATAATATGTATCACATATAATACAAGTGTACATATATCTTGAGAAAGAAAACAGGGCTGATGCAGAAAATATAGGACAATTCAGTCTGCTATGTAATGAGTTTGTCAACAATTTGACAAGCTCTACCCAACATTCTTGGTAAAAGAAAGTCTTTTATAAATATATCCTCCATGTATATGTCCTCTATTCTACAGTTTGAGCTATGGTGGCATCTTTCAGGATGTGCTTTGACAGTCAGTTCTATCCATTGTGACTTCAGACCTGAATGAGCAGTCACTCTGTGTCCTGCCACCAGATGGGACAGTTGGGTATTAATTACATGAAAATCTTCTGTACTCCATATTGCAATTCACACAATGACACCAGATGCTATTTCAGTTTCATAGACCACAGTAAAAGAGGTTAAATTGCTAACATAAATTGCAAGATGTTTATTCATTGTGTCTGGCTATGCCACCACAGTGTCAAAATACTTTTTGCAGTTGTTAATTATACTCTTTTAGTAATTTACAGGTGCCCCAAGTTTGGCTACACCAGATTGCATAACATTTGCCTGCCTCTTTGGCATCATGGCACTTCAGGAATGATGGTCACTACTTACCCAGTTTGAAAAATTCCTTTGATCCTGACCATTCTGATAGCATGGGAGGATTCAGCTAACACCATAACAAGCAAATAAAAATACAAAAACAGTCCATGGAAAACTGCAAGTAATATATTCATTAAACTCAGCAACAGGTAAGTTGAATCTATTTCAATCTAGAAAAGTTAAAATATTAAATATGCCCGGCTGCAGTTTTTCTAAAGAAAACTTTCCTTCTCAGGGACATTACAAAATGCACTGCAATGTTTATCTGCCTAATTTGCTACCTAATTATCTGCAGAGAAAGCAAAATGATAGTGGCTGGGAGTAAAAGAGGGAAGGTATGTTTGGAGACAGAGATACATCATCCTTGGGCTTTTAAGAATACCATATGGGGTGAAAACAATTTTCACTTATCTTTAGATGTTTACAACACAGGCATAGAGCTATTCAGACTTCTTTGTGCAATTGTCTATCCAATTTTCCCCCAGTGATCTTCAGGGAAGCCTAGATAATCACCCCAGAAGTAGATGTTCTTATATTGCAAAAGCTAAGCAAAATAAATTCTGCTCCATAGTCCAGCATTCACCTGTTACCTTTTAGGCTCCCCCACAACAGTCAACACATAAAACTTAGACCATGTTGTAGCAATAGATGCATGAACATCCCATGAAATCACGAGAAACAAAACTGTAAACAACATTAAACCAGAATATGTTTCCAGACTCCTATTTTGCAAATGGCAATGATGGCAAAGTATCTGCATTTCATGTCACAACCACTTAACCCTCCAAAGAAAAGAAAAAGACAATTTTATGATTTAGTAGATACCTTTTAACACAAAGTTAGTCCACTAAAGGAGTGGGATGAGGTTAGGGGCAGGGGAACAGACAGAAGGAACATTATTTTACCTTCTGATTAAAAACATTTATCAAAAATTGGAGAAAATCTACATCTTTAGAAAGATGTGGTTGGGGTTTTTGTTTTGGGGTTTTTTTTTCCCATTACCATATAACTGTTATGTAGTAAGAAATATTTCCAAAATATTGATCTCTTATATTTGGTAGCAGTAAATTGGTCTGGTTCTTAGTTTTGTTCAAGCCTAGTAAAGTATCTGCATGGCTGGTGTATTTGTAAATAATGCTAGCAAAGAAATTAAATGTGGAGATGAAAGCACTGAATCTTTATGCTCATATTGTTTTCAGTAAATTTGCAGGTTCTTCTTTTATCCCCTGAGACCAGATGTATCACACGTAATGAGATTCGGCAAAGTATCAATATGCACAAACACCACAAAAGGAGTCTGGGTATTCAGTTCATTCCTGAGAAGCAGGATTGATGAGGAATGAATAAATACATGTGTAAAAAGAAAGACTGGATTGAAAGTTGTCTTATGGATGTGGTCAATGTTTAAAGATTAATGATGATCAGTACATTGAAGAAATTCTCTCAGAGAAAATTTGTCAGGGGAAAAGATAAGTATTTTGAATATATTTTTAAAGTATATGAAATAATTTTGAATAAAGCAGGCCTATGGAGAGTTGAGCTAGAGTTATTTACTCAATACTTCCAAATAAAGTTTAACAGATTTTTGATTGTTGAATCAGTAGGTCCCTGTTTTCTTCACCAAGCTGAAGTTGCTAAATAACTTTCAGTTGCAAAACATCCTTGTCCCAGACGTCACAGTTCTCAGATTCTCACCAGTCTGCTGATTCCTCAGAGCTTAAGAAAACAATGCAAAAAATACCTTAACTGTATGCAAACTACAGCAGTGATCTACTGCACACATGAGTTATGGGGAGCACAGTTTGTTCTGTGCAGCTCACCTTGATTCACCTTGAGATGGTTTTTTACGGAATTAGATGTTACTGAGATTTTACTCCAGAGGGACTACATCTGTAAATAGCAGATATAGCAGTAAAAACTATGCAAATGTGTTTTTTGAATGCACTCATTCTGTTGTAGTCTGTGCCACCTATACGGATCCAGAATTGTATGATGTATTTTTAATCTTGTCTGAGTCTTCCAAACTACATCATGGATGAATCTCTTCAGAGAAAAATCCTCCTCATTGATATGAAGAGATGAACCACTATGGTTTAACTCTTCATGCATCTTTGAAAATATAGCTAACAGAACATTGTGCTGGGCTCTACAGTATCATTCTGGTAGATCACATTTATGTGACAAAAAAATGTTTAACAAGGACAAAGCAAAAACTTACCTGAAATACATAGTATCCACAAAACTATGCATATTGTGTCACATAGGTCAAACCCTTAATTTTACTTCATAATATTGATTAATAACAGCAATAAATTAATACAAAAAGGGATTAATTTGATTTTGTCAAAGCAATTTGTGTTTTTAGGAAGCAATTCAAAGGAAAAGTCAAAGAGAAAAAATGCTGAAGAATTTAAAAATATGTAATAGCTAAATCTTATCCAAGATACACGAGCTAACCTGCATAATGTTAATTGTATTCTAATTAGATGAAATTTTTACAGAATTCTTGTCTGCGATATTTAGCAGATGCAGTGTCCACAAAATCATTAGTTATTACTTGACAGTGGTTTTTGTCTTGGAAAGAAATTAAATCTCCAAATGATAAACTGCCATTCTTTGTCACTTCAAACTGTTTCCCCTTGGTATTTTTTTTTTGTAATGACTTTATTTTGATTTTAGTAATTACATTTGAAAGTCTAAAAGAATGAAGTGCTTTAAACACTCTCAGAGTTAAATGATTCAGGAAGCCAAATAAATTTGGTTTTCCCCATTAATTAAGCATTAGAACAATTTCATCTTTCCAGACAGTTGACAATTAGTACAAACTGTTTGAGTACTGACAAAGAACACAATTATTGGTGTCAGCCTCCTCAGTACATAGTCCACCAGAAAACTAACTATTGAGATGAAATTCTGATCTCACTGAAATCCATGAAAGTCATGTCATCAATGGACTACCACAAAACCAAGAGTTTATCCTGCATATTAGTAGGATTGGTACAAGCTTTAAGCAAATTCCATCTGTATGGATGAGTTAGATAAGCATCTTTATATCATTAATATTTAGTAATAACATCAAAAACTCTCCCAGAACCAAGAGTCAGCCCCGTGTAATTCCATTTTATTGTTTTGGTCTTGCTTACTGGGAATTGTTGAAAATTACTTTAAAAACTATCATTGCATGAATTATATTATCTGTTCTTGCAGTATTATATTATATAGGGTCATGAATGTTTGATGAATGCTTTTAGAATCATCAGTTATAGATCCAGTCACCAAATTCAAAGGACTTAATGGGTTGCTGTACCGTGGCTTTTTATAACTAGTAAATCTTGAAATCCTGCAGGATTTTTTAGGTCTCTGTAGGTGTTGGGGTTTAGGAATGGTGTTTTCTGATTTAGTGCTCCCACTGAGACCACTCCAAACCATGCACTGCTCATTCACTCCCTCCCACCCCGCCCTTTCCCTATGGTGGGCTGGAGAGGAGAATTGGAGACACAGAAGGCAAAGATCATGGGCTGAGATAAGAACAATTTACTGGACGCAGCAATGAGACAAGAAACAACAGTAACAGCAACAGTACAAATGACAGAGGGTACAAGAGGGAGGCAAAAAATTCATATGAAAACCCCCAGAGAATACCTGACTGCTCCCTCTGCTGTTCTCCTACACTGACCTGTAAGAGAGCCCTTATCTCATCCCTGGAAAAGGTATCACGTAACCTCTGGGTCCTTGCCATGTCCCTCCTGCTTTGCTGCCAAAATTATCCCTGTCTCATTTGTAACCAGGACAGTGGGCATCTATGTTCTCTGTGGTTGCTCTACGTACATTTTTGGAGCTAAATACATGATCTTTGCAGGACTGAAGTTTTTTTGGAATTGCTCTTCAAATCCCATAGTAATCATTAGTATCCACTTTCTCTGCTAAGGTAACTACAGTGCATAAATATAGTATGTTATTTTGGCTACAATACATTTTCTAAAAGTGTGTGTTGTTCCACTGGAAAGGAACCTGTGAGCTCTGAGACTGGAGGTAAGAAATCTCTGCAAAAATGAATCCTCGGTTTCTGTCCTCTTTGTTGTGTCTTTTCTGAAACACTGGTATTTCTAAGAAGTGCTAAGGTTTCCAAGGGCACAGTAACACTCTAAAGAGGATTTTTCAGGCAACAGCTTACTTTAGAAGTTCATTTTCACTGGAGAAAATAAGTTGTTGTGACATAACTGGTTTATTTAATGAATTATTGGATGAAATTCCCATGGAACTCTTTTAGAACTACAAGACTGCTGCTATTCATCTCTAAGTGTTGTATATTGTAAATAGCTCTTTGGAATCTTGAGTCAAAGAATCTGCTCGCCTTCTTCACTTATCAGCTCTTGGGACCATGTTATTTGCATGAGAGTTCTCAGTGTAAAAAGCTTCTAGTACTCTGAGTTGCAAAGACAGAAGTGAAAATAATAATCCACTTCACATTCCTCTTGGGAATAATGTTTAAAATAATTCTCAGGCTTTAATGTTAAAATTAATTTTGACTTCAAGAAGAATAGGAATCAGTTCCAATTATAAGGAAAAAAACCCCCACCAGTACACCCCCAGTTTAGACACAATAGTTCTGGGAAGTTCTTCGTGCCTATATCCTCTTCTTTTCCACTGAAGCAGCAATGAAAGGGCATTTCCAAGCCCTTTCAACAGGGCTCTAGAAGAAGCTCTTTTTTTCAGGTAGGTTAAAATTAGCCCTAAATTCCACTCAGTTATGAAGTGTTGTGTTAAAAGTGAGAATACTTCTTCAAAATCTTATCTTGCAACTGAGAGGAGCTGAGATGCTCTTTTCTCTGATTTAAATCAGAGGAGCTGAATCTCCAGTCGTGCAATTGGGAGGTCTTAAACTTGTCCTTTTGATAATCAGTCATCATAAATTTGGAAAATCTGTATCATTTATCTGTAATAAACCCAGTTATACAGTTTGGTTTAAAATCATATTCTAAGCAACATCCAATACTGTCCTGGTGAGAAGAGGCAGCAGCTGCTCAAGGACAGAAGTCTAAATTTCCAAAAACAGAGTTATTGCTACATTGCACAGAATGCAAGAGGGAAATATAAGAATACTACGCAATGCAATATATATCTCTGACAACTGGGTAGTCCTCAATTCATAGGTTCCAAAATTCACTTTCAACAAAACTAGTAAATATTTCTTTTCCTACACTATTGGCTTTCATTCTGATTAAAACAAAACTGTAATAACTTAGTCCAGAACTACTTTCTGGGGAACTGAGGGTGCAGCAATCTCTTAGATTAACACCGGCCGGTGTCATCAATGCTCTTGTGCCACAGCTGTGATGCTGCCCAGCTAACCCCAACCCACCAGGCTAAGACACTAGAGGACCTGATTTAATGGTGAACATAGTGGTTGGGGGTGCTGAGTTGATGGTTGGACTTGATCTCAAAGGTCTTTTCCAAAGTGAACCATTCTATGATTCTAAACCTAGCTGAGTTGCTGTGATCCCATAATTCCTCTGTGGTACATACAAACTTCAAGATGTTTCATGGAGTCACCTTTTCCTGATTTGTTTTCTCTGTGTTTTGAACTGAATCCTACTGCCACTGTAGTCACTTTCCTCATCTCCTACTGCTTCTTACTTACATTTCATGCTGCAGTTTTTGATGTAATATGGTCTTACTAGGCTTTTGGATGTTACTGTTAGTGCATAGCAGAGACAGAACTCATCCAACAGTTCATGATATATTGAATTTAAATAAGGCAATCTAATTACTTAATTATCCATTAGCAGTAAGTTACTACTATGTCATCTCTTTCTGAAGATATCACACAGTATTAAGCAGTTATTATGCACTCCTTCTTTATGAGTCTGTTCCAGTGGTTTTTTTCACATTGACTGAGTGCTGCATCACAGTTTGCACATTAAAGCTGTCATATTAAACCCTTAATTCCTAGTTATCATTAGAGTAGTAGAAGAACAGCCTGGCCAAACTTTCATTTCCCAGTCAAATCCTTAGATCTGAGAAGTTTTAAAAACTTTTTTCCTCTCTTAATTATCAGGCACTAAACAGAAGATGTTGATTTTCTCCTGAACCATCTTCAGCTGCTGCAGAATGCTCACAGAATGCTCCAACATGACCCTCACTAAACCAGGTTGCCACTGGAAGTTTCCTATTAGAGTCTGGGCTGAATGAAGGCTGAGCAAGGATCTTAGAGTTTGTCCCATAGGATTTAGTATCTCCTGTGTAAAACACAAGTTTTATTGTGCATGGCTTTGTATTTTAAAATCTGAATAATTCAGCCATCTGTGTTAAATAATTAATTTGGGGGAATTAGCATTTCAGTAATCTCTTATATTAAAAAAAGGTCAAATCTAGTGTGCTGCTGTGTTTAACTTTTATCATGTACAATTGCTCGCTTGATTTTATATCCATGTTTTTATACTTTACAATCTCATTCTCAGACAGCATAGATAATAAAACTAGCCACAGCCCTACACTTGTTCTTTTGATATCTGATAAAATGTGCTACCACTGAACTCCCTCCACAGTTTCTGTAGGGTTCAATGTGTTTTCTTTCTATCATATCATGTCAACAGTTACACATTACTTCAGCTAAGGATTTTGAATTTTACATGAACCTCAATTCATTAATAAATCTGTGAAGCAACTTTGAGAGACAAGAATGAATTATAGGTAAATGAAGACACAGGAGACTTTTGATTTACCAGATTTCAAGATAGGTGAGAAGCAGAATGAAGAACAGAACTGCAGCCCATGGAGGAGGTCATGCCAGATCAGACTGATGCCCAAAGGAGGTTGTGACCCTGCCTGAAAATTGTATTTAATTACCCTTCAAAGCCATTCAGGCTGTTACACTTTGATGGTGCAGTGCAGTCCAGTTTCTATGTGTGTATTTAAGTCCTTCTTTAGGCAAGCAATTAAAATATCTGAATAAACCTGCATGCTTAAAATTAGAACAGCTAAATTCAGGAGAGCTACTCTGGTTAGCCATTAATTTCTGTCTGTTTTCCAACTAAAAACAAATGCTCTTAAAACAAAACTAAATAATCAGGCCAAAGCCATTCAAAATTAATTCATTTACCAATCAACTCATCAGCATTTCTTTCATCTTCTTAGTGTTGAAGAATAGCACTAATTTAGCTTTGGGAAATGAGACTCCAAGCATATTAGACCCATATTTGTCAGAATTGATCCAACTAAAATGGTGAAGTATTGAATCTTATTCTGTGGTTCATATTCTGCATTGCTTCACATTCAGATCCCTATGCAGCAGGAATCCCCTATATGAATAAGATCCGAAAGAAAGAAGAATTAACAAGCCAACATTTTTATTTTTGCTTCATTTTGACCTCTATATACGCTTGTGAGGACATCCAGGTCCACAAGAAATCCAGAGCTCTGGATATTTTGAAGTCATTAATCTACAGAGGGTCTGGAGATGATTCCTCATTCTTGCTCCCCTCACAGAATCAAA